>PVJL010006022.1:0-98570 GCA_004026885.1 Lyroderma lyra | reverse complement strand
AAAAAAAAAAAAAGAAATGAAGAAACAAATAACCCATAGACACAATCAATAGTTTAATGTTTATTTGGGGACGAGTGGGTTAGGGAGGGGAGAAAGGGGAGGGGGTGGGAGAGGAGGGGGGGAAGCTAAATATAAGGTGATGGAAAGAGAAGTCACATTAGGTGGTGAAATTATTATACAAGTTGACAATGCACTGTAGAATTGTGTGCCTGAAACCTATGTAATCCTTGCTAACAGATGTCACCCCAATAAAAAAAAAAAGAAATGAGGTACTGAAAAATTTAAGAAAAAAATTGTATCATTTCTTGGTTTTTAGTGCAATGGAAAAAAGGAAGTCATGAGACATACATTCTTTTGGGTCCAAATAGGAAAAAGATAACTAAGAAAAAGTACTAAGTCACATTATCAATTGCCAGAGATGATTGTGACACCTGGAGACAGACACACATCTTTCGTTTCTTTACAGATGTTAATTTTAGATTATTTCTATGTAGTACATATTTTTTTCCTAGTCAATTAAATCTGCTTTATGTAAAGTCCCTATATACAGTGGAGCAATTACGACAATTATAGTAAGACACATATTCAATAGTAAAGTCTCTGCTAGATTCAGATTAAAAGCAAAATTTGCTCTGATTTGCCATGGTTGCATGTGAATCATATTTATAAACATAAAAATGTAATAAGCACATTCCAATAGCTAAATAATGCATATATAAGGGCTGTCTGCAAAGTATCCAGTCATACAATATGAAAAATCCAGCACTTACAGCTGGATTATTTCCAGACAGCCCTTGTATTTCTATACATGGAGATTTTTACACACATGCTAGCATGAACTCACAAATCTCATGATATGAGTCATCAGACAAATGTTATGCTGACCCCCCAGTCATGTGTCCATACTTTTTTCTATGCTAAAGTAATATTACTGAAGACATGCATTTTAATTGTCCTTTTTTGCAATTCAATAGACAGAATGATCATTGGGAGACAATGAGAGGTAGAGAAACAGAGATGACCTTCATATATTTTCATTTCAAAGAGTCCAGAAAATTTTACTTTCAAGACTACCCATAGTTCTAGCGATAAAGTCCAAACTCTTAGCTTAGCCATAAGTTTCTTCATGGTCCATCCAGCACATCATATTTCCTCTCAAGCCATTTTGGGGACCCTTTGCTATATAAGCATACCCCAAAACCTACAATCTTCAAAATCTGAAATGCTGTTTCATACTCTTCCCACATGTTTTTATGCATGGGGTACACATTCCCCAAATTTTTTGATTGCTGACCTGAAACTGTAATTCATAATTAATCTTCTGATTTTAATATCCCACATGTGCACATCTATTATTTTTTTCTGATATCTCTTTCCCTTACTAGAAGAAAAGTTCCTGAGTTCAAGGGTTTGGGTGGCAATGACCTTGTATTTCTGTGCCTAGCGCAGGCCTGGCACATGGAAAAGTCTCAGTAAATGTTTGTGAAGGGGAGGAATAAATGAGTGATTTACATTGAATTTCCCCTCTTCCCTCCTGCTAATCAGTAGTGTTTTTATAATAACATCTGATGCTTGTTGACAGAGATATACATCTTCCAAAGGAGAGTCCCTTCTGAATATTTCCATCTCATTATAAATAAAGAAATTAATATGTGATTATATTTAGTTGGAGTCACAGGAGGAAGAACTATGAGAGGACTGAGAAACTGATTAACAGGGCATCCAGGCTACCGCTGAGGTGGGGACATCATCAGCATGAGGAGATCTGGGAAAACAAAGACAGCTTTCCTACGTATTGCTACTTTTGGCTTAGTCAGCCTTACTCCTGGACATAAGAAGGCTGTCCAGAAAAAATGCAGCCATAAATGCCTCTATTTTTCATATTACATGACTAGATACTTTCCAGATAGCTTCCGTATATTTCATATTTAAATCTAAATATTTCCAAATCTGTAAAGAATAAACAGAAAAAGAAAGCAATGTGTTTATAAGTCACGTTTAAAAGCAGACCCAGTGTGGTAATAAGATTTAGAAAATCAAACACTATGGCTTAGTAATCAATAGCACTGTTTCACATCCGTGGGAATGGGAAGAAAAATACAAATACCCTACACAATGTGATTCCAAAGCTCTGAGTGTGGAAACACTCCAATATTCCATACTTGACCCCAAAGCACCTCATCTTTCTAAACAAACTAAAATATACCTTACAGTATTCCAACTAGGAAGGCACATTTAAAACTTCAGAAAGAGACTGAGTTAGATTGCATACTATTAGATTCTGGAAAGAAAACTGGTTCAAAAAGTCAAAAAGTGACCAGCAGACATATGAAAAAATGCTCATCCTCATTAGCTATCAGGGAAATGCAAATCAAAGCCACAATGAGATACCACCTCACACCTGTGAGAATGGCTGTTATCAATAAGACAAGGAATAACAAGTGCTGGAGAGGCTGTGGAGAGAAAGGAACTCTGGTACACTGCTGGTGGGAGTGCAAACTGGTACAACCACTGTGGAAGGCAGTGTGGAGGGTCCTCAGAAAATTGGGAATGGAGCTACCATTTGACCCAGCAATCCCCCTTCTGGGGATCTACCCAAAAAGTGAAATTTTGTCTATTCTTAAATGATCTCAATAAAGATGAAAAAAAGGGAATGGCTTAAAATAACAAGCATGTCTGCCAAAAACCAATTCAAAGACTCAACATTACAAGCTCATTCTATGCAGAGGGGGAAAAGAGGAACCACATGATCCAAGGTTTTGCAGAGGCCCATGGGGTGCCAGAAGCCAAAACTCTCACCACGGGAGGATGTGAAAACTGACTCAGAGAACCAAGAGGATAGCTTTATGTTCCCAAGTTTGTGGAATACCAAAGCTCTCAAAGAACTCCGTGGTGGTGCAATGAAGATGGATATTACAGAGAAAGAGAGATTCCTCAACAGTCATTTGGCTTCTCTTTTGTTTGTATTGAAATATGAAATCAAAGGTGAAACATTTAGGTGGGAAGTAAATAAGTGGGAACTGAAATTCAAGATGGGTTCAGAAGTTATAAGTGGACCCCTACCCCTAACACTCACACCCCTGTCTGCCTCTCCTAAGGGGTTTCAGCCCTTAGCTTACCTGGGTTAAATTCTAGGGTGCTACTGGACCTTAGCAAGAGCGGAACTGCTATGCTCCTAGAGAAATCACAGCGAATAATGATCTATCAGAGGCTGGTGAAGGGTAAATCACTCTCTGGTTTCCAACAAAAATAATGTCAATTTTATAAATGTAAGCCCTGGGTTTGATGCTAATGACAGTAAAGATTCTAAGTTTGATTATTAAAGGAATGTGCTGTGATCTTCTAAGATGAAATAATTATTACAAAGATCTACTATGGTTTGCTCAAGTAAAAATCATGACTATAAAGCTTACTGCCTTTTTGTCAGAAGTATAAGGCCCACAGATAATAGAACCTTAGGTAACAATACTCAGATCGTGTAAAAGAATTTGACACTACTTTACTATGTTGTGGACCAGATGAAGAAAAATGTGTCTAGGCCAGTCATTAATAGGCTAAGCCACGGTTCTCTATTTAAGAGTACACATGAATGAATCAGCATCATACTATAAGGGAGTTTTCTGGTTGCCCTTTGATTCAGGAATCTGTTCATGAAGTTACTAAAAATATTTGTAAAACTTGCAGATAACAGGAGATGAAAGAATCTGGATCCAGAAAATTTTGGTGGACTATGCTGATGGTCAGTATGTGAATGTAATTTGAGTGATACTCGTGAGACCCTACTCTTGAGTTTAAAAAACAAGAAGACCTGTGGAGGTTCCATAGTGTAGTGGTTATCATGTCTGATTTACACACAGAAGGTCCTGGGTTTGAGCTCCAGTGGAACCATGCCTTCCAGACTGTTTTCTTGGGGGTTCCCTGGTAGTGTCGTGGCTAGGCTTTGGAGCTCTCAATGCCATGGCCTGGGTTCGATTCCCAGCCAGGGAGCTACCCCCCCAAAAAACAAAACAAAACAAACAAACAGAAAACAACTAAAAAGCAAGAAAACAGTGATAGAAGGGAAAAACTTAAGGATTTGAGCAGACAATAAAGTTAGTATGAATTAACCCATGAGAAGTTATGGAGGTTAAAGCAAAGATCCCAGTCCAGTACATTGCAAGAGGTGGTCCCGCTCCACTTTATTTGCTTAGATTATATGTCTATAATCACATAATACTCTGTGGGTCTTCTATTTCAAGAAGAATTTACATTTGTAGGAAGGACAATTAGGTAGAACTCAATACCACATCTTACGAGAAATGGTGGATGAAACCAATAATATTTAATATGCAGAAATCTAGCCTCTCTGGTGATGGGGCAGGTTCTCTTTGGCCTCATTTACATGAAAGGTTTCCATGTGGAATGGAAGTTAGAGTACTCTATGATGTTCCAAAGGCTCAAATGAAGACAATTAGTGAAAACTTAAAGAAGGCAGATTCAGACACTATCAAAAAGTTCTTAAATGATCAGTCATGCTCAAAGGGGGACTTCCTTTCTCTGGAAATCCAGGGAGCAAGTATTTCTTATTTTATTGAGTGGGAATTGAAGAATGGAATGTATTGTTCAGCTTTGGGAGTCAATGTCTTTTTTCAGCCTTTTGGCATAAAATGATTCTATGATTTGGAGAAAATGTTTTCATCGCTGTTCTATCTCTTACTGTAGCTCACAGTTTAAAAGGAAAAAAGAAAAGAAAAAAAGAAGAAAACTGTGAGATTAGAAGACATACCTCATTGGCAATGCAAACACAACTTTTTTAAGAAAGAGATTTGAAGTCTCAAAATGTTTAGAAATATTAATACCTTTTTTCATCCAGATTCTTCTAAAATAAATCACTCCTTGCCGGTTCATGTTCTAGAAAGACATGAGAAGGGGTAGTTTGAATTTCATATCTATTGATAGCCTAGTCTTTTATGTTGGGAGATTTGGTGGGGTTTTTTTTGTTTTTTTTTTGTTTGTTTGTTTGTTTTGTTTTATTTTATTTATTTTTTTTTTTTTTGTATTTCATCATCTTTGGGAATCTTTGACATGAATTGAGAATAAAGTGCAATCATAGCTACTTATCCAACTGAATTCCTGTGATTTCCTTTCTCAGGACTCCCCACAGTTGACTTGGGAAATCACTACCCAACTTATAGAAACTATTATTTCAGAACAGTTACTCAAAGGATGGATCAGGTTTTATAAGGGGCTGAAAGTGATGGGACAATGATTTTGTGCAAAGTAAATTCAGTGATTGTGTTGGCTCAAAATAGTTTGTTTCACACTGTGTCTGAACACGTAATGACTTTTTCTAGTATTCTCTTGCTGAAATATCAAGATGACTCTCAATGTAGAACAAGAAAGCTTAAGGCAAAATCCAAAAGCAATGTGCTATAGAAAACAGCTCCCACACTCAGTTACCCTGATAACCACAATTTTATAAAATACACACTCCAGCTGGAAAAAAACATAGACAAGAGATTTGGCTTGGCAAATAAATGGGAAGAGGATATGACTTAGCTGATTATATTGGTTGACTGAACTTAACTTTACAACTGGATGGTTTGGCATTGTTTAGCTATCCAGCAAAAGCATATACAACATTTGGCTTTTATATTTTTTATTTACTTGTATAAGTAAAGAAGAAAGTTATAGCAACTGCATTTTAATGTTTATGAAGTTGTATAATAACACAAAATACCACAAATTGGACAGTGAGTTATATTTAACTTGATGATAGCAATAATAATTTTCCACTGTCAATTGAAAATCAGTATCTCTTTATTGAATCAGTGAAAATAAACCACATTAGCCAATGAACTCTTCCCAGTTTTTTTAAGTGTGCATCAAAATTATATGAGCTTGTCCATGGCTTCTTTATGTTTGTGACAAATACTGAAAATTTAGATTCTGTGGCAGAGATTTTTAACACTTCATAATTATTTTAATTTCCATCTGAAGATGACACGCTGCTTCTGATTGGAGGACGATATTTCTATATCTTCTAGGGGGTGAAGTAGTTATTCTCTCAATAGTGATAATAAATATGAGCTGCCCTACTCACTCTTGCCCCATCTCCTCTGAAATAGAATAATGATTCCATCTATGGCCATGATAGAGTTGACAGGTGCACGTATGGCCAAGGCCCACAAAATCCAACCAGACATACTATTTTAAATGGAACAGAAAACAGCAATACTATCCATTTCAAAAGGTACGTAGGGTCAGCCTACTGACACCTTGAATTTAGCCCAGTGAGACTAGGTTGACCATATGTACCATTTGGAATGGGACAGTACTGTTGTTTTCTGTCCATTTAAAATGGTACGTCTGGTCAGCCTAGATGTATATCATTCAAAAATTAAGCAAAATAAGCTATCCCTGTAAATATCGTACCTCTGACAATCAGATCTCTCTCCATGTCACTCTCTGTACTAGGATTATGCCATCACTATCACAAAAAGATGGTCAAGGTATATACCAATTTCTACTTCTAGCTTCAACAAACTTCGTATTTCTTCTTCAATTACTTTATTCTTAGGACTTTTTCTCTTGGAAACTTTTCCTCCCAAATGCCCATCTTTATACCTACTACAAAATGAGCAACACTCAACTCTGCATAAATACATTTCATTGATTCTCAGGCTCAACTCTTCCTACTAATCATTGACTCTGTCTCATCTGATCAAATTTTTGTTATTTCTGGGTGAATTACTATAGGATATTCTAAACCACTAGCAAATTTCTTTTTTCCTATGTGCTTTGCCCTAGCAAAGATAACAGTCTGATCTGCCAAAAATATGTAATGCTTTACACAGCCAATTACAAATAATCCTGATAAATCCAGTTTTGAATCACCAAGGCCACTGCTTGCTTACTGCAGTGAATATTCAAGAGATTATATATATTTTTTGTGTCCCTTGATGGTCCAGAGAGGACATAAGCAGAAATGTAATATAGTTTCTCCCTATTTCTGTTCATTTTCATGGTGATTTGACAGTGTATTGAAAATATAAAACACATTTGTTGCAAAGGACACTGTGTTCCTCCTTGTTAGGACACAGAGTGAAGTTAGAAATGGTGAAATAAAGCAAAGGGAGGAAGGGATGGCTCTACTAGATAAGAGACAACATACTTCACATTCTGATAGCTTAATAAACATTTTCAAAGGTTTTTATCCCCATTTTGCAGGATCAATTTAAGATTGTTAATTTCAGAAGGTCTAATATTCAGTGCTTAGCTAAGCAGTACTTAGATCTGGATGGACCTTGAGGTCATCATGCTAAGCAAAATAAACCAGACAGAAAAAAAATCAGGAAGCATATGACTTCGCTCACATGTCGGATATAAAACTGAAAGCTGCAAAGAAGAACATCTCATGGACACAGAATAGTTTAATGGAGGCTAAGAGGGGTGGGGCGGGGGTGGAAGCACAGTGTCAAATACGTGGTGATGAAAGGAGAGCTGACTCTGGGTGGTGAGCACACAATGCAACACGCAGATAATGTATTGTGGAATTGTGCACCTGGAACCTATGTAATTTTACTAACCAATGTCCCCCCAATAAATTTAATAAAACAAAGAAAAAAAACCACAAGGTTTTGATCACAAAGGGACTATCAGTTCCAAAGGTGAAAGTTCATCACTTCCATCATTATAGTCAAGAGGAGAAGGGAAAGGTTTGCAGCGATAGCTCAAGAGTATTGATGGACAAGTAAACATTAACTTTTTGTACCATTATTATATTAAAAACCTTATCTTTGCAGTGTCCTTTACTACCTGGCAAGAATTTTAATATTTTGGCATTGAATGCAACAGGAGTGCTAATGATTTTTCACTCTCTGTGAAGAGCATTCTCCCAGGTTCACTCATAATTTAAAACCAGCATAGACTTTCTGGGTGACAGTTTCTCTAGAGATCATATATTTTATTTAATGACTGATTTCAGAGCAATAGTATTAGAATAAAGCCTAGCAAAGGAGATTTAAGAGTATGTTTCATATATACAAATATATTTCTGACCCTACATTTCAATTATTGTTTACTTCCCTCCTTTTCCATCTGTATCCCTAGGTCTTGCACTCCCTAGCTTTATCAATGGCATATGTGTAGTAATAATAAATTACTGCAATAAATACCCATAGAATATAAGAATGAATGATTGAACAGGCTCCTCTGAGTACAACTCACACTGTCAAAGTGTCACATTGATGAAATTTGTTGGATGGGTTTGCAACAGGGGGCACTAAATCCCCTAGGAATCCACTGCGGTGACTGTGGCCACTTCGAATAGTAGCATATACTCAGAATCTAAATCAGGACCTCTGAGCCCAATCCAGTTCTGCTCACATTGCAACTTGATCTTTGGAGGACTTGGGTTTTGTTTGTTTTAGCTTTTAATTTTATTGTTTCAAAAAAAGTAGATCTGGCATCTTATCTATAGTGAAGATCAAATGGGTGTTTTGAAAAAGATGACATATACAGCTATGACACTGATGTTTAAAATGTCATAACTAATTGTGCCAATATTTTTAAATCTATTGAAAGTAAGATTTTTTTTACACGAAAATGTTAGATAGTTTTTTGGTATGTGTAAGAGATGTGGACCTGATGGTTTAAGGGATTTCTTATTTTAGAATTCTGGTTCCTGCCGAAGGCTTCAGAGGACAGCTGGGAGAGAGGAGCTTCCGTTTCTATAGGCGGAAAACATCCCAAGAGAAGATAGATGGATTTTAATTGAGCAGGGAGAGACCTGCAAATGAATGCATTTGTTGGGGTGAGGAAGGGTGACTAACTGAGGGAGATCATTTGGAGCCAGCTCCTTTTCCTTCAGCAGCAGAGCTCGGCTTGACTGCAGATTTGGATTTATATGCTCAGTCCTTCTAAAGCGGCGATTCTCCCTTTGACTGGTTCAGTCCCCACAGACTCCCCGTCGTAAGGCAGGGAGCTGGTTCTGTCACATCCCAGTTTTCACTCTGATAGTCGGTGCTTTGGGAGGAGAGCAGATACAGGCAACTGTCATTTGCTGACAGGAGAGTGACAATGGGAGTTGTAGTCAAACTCTCATTATGACATTTTGAAAGGCACAATGTCCCAGGAGTAAACTCTCAGTGGTTTATTGAGCTTAATTTGATGTTTGCTCTAATAGCTATCTCTGTCATTCCAGTTTTTGCTTTTGCTCGGTTTCATCTCCTTTCCTATAAATATGGATTTCTTTTTTGGGGGGCAGGAGACTCAAAAGAATCTGGCTCTCTAGTTTGTTTTACTTTTGAATGTAAGACATTCTTGCATTTTTCAGGCTGTTTAGTCTATGTTCAAAATACCTGACGGCATCTGGTAGCTGTAAAACCCGAAGGCCCACATTAAACCCTCTGCTGGGGTCTGCATACTGTGGGCAGCAAATACTTTTGACTGGTGATCAGGCACAATCTCTTCTTTAATAAGTCTATTCAATTTAAAGTTAGATGCACTTAAGGAAAAAGATGCTAAAGTGAGACTAAGGACATGGTTAGAATTTAGATAAATGTAGTTTCAAAACAAATTACTTACTGAAAATCCCTCTAGATTTTTAGGTAAAGGTAACAAAAAGCACGAATGTTGGGATCATTAGATTTTTAACTATAGGTTTCAACTAATATCATTAACAACAGTGGCTCTTATTACTACTATTGAGAAGTGCTAAGTGTACTTAGATGTATTCTCACCTCCTTTGTTTTGGCACCAGCCCCTTTTGGTGAATTACATCATTACTCTTACACCATCGAAGTTTATAACATTTCCATACGTTTTTGTCCAATTACTTTTCACCGATGAATCGGTCTCTTTGCTGGTATTAAACGATTTAATGTTGCTAACTAGACTTTTTACTATAAGCTTTCAATTCCCTAGGTCTTTATTTTGATTTGCCTATCCTTTGGCTGGATATTCTTCTCAAATAAGTTTTCCAGGACAGAGATGAGCTCCAGAATACCCATCTGTACGTGACAGACAAAGACGGGAATGATAGTCGTCCTCATATGTTCAGAACTCCCAAGGAGGTGCTTTCTTTTCAGATACAGAGTGTAGGAAGTCAAAGGACACTCACGCTATTTCTTGTGCTCATGTAAATATTCCCTTTGTCTCTAAAATGAAGTAACCTCACTAGATGATTTTCAAATGGGACTTGGGGTGCCTGCCTAGAATGGTTGTGGCTTTATCTCAGGAAATTGTTTCCCTTATATTCCTGAATGTTTGTCTCTTTTATTTGTTGTGATATCTTCTTTTTCTTCCCCCCTCAGGAATACTTAATTAAGCAAAAGATATGTTGCATATCTTCTGCTGTCTTCTGAATCTGTCACCTTTTTTTTTCCTCCGTGATCATTAATAGTTCCCTGTTCTTTTCGCTTTTGTTGGGTGAGGTTTCTCAAACCCGCCCACCTAGTTTCTTTGGTTCTCGTTTCTCTTAAATCTGTTTCGGTAATTCTAATGGGGCTATTTTTTTTTTTCTCTAAAACAATCCTGTCACTCTGTCATTCCATTGTTAGTTATCCTAACTCCCTTCCCTTCTTTTTTTCTTATCTCAGATGCGCATGCCCCTTCCTTCTGAGATCCTCCTGCCTACATGGGTGTGCAAGAGAAAGTGAAAACTCTAAAATCCTTTTCGGTTTCTTCTTGAAGGAATTGCTCTCATTGGCCTTTTGCTGATTTTTATTGTTCCCTTTTTTATGTCTCTGTACACGTACACCCGAGTTCCATATTGGACCCTTTCAGGTTATTTTTCCTTTTTCGGGGGAGGGCTCAATAGTTTGTTGGCTCATCGTGTGGGAGGGGCAGCAAGATAAGGACTGAGTGGAGACTGCAGCCTTGATGTGGGTTGTCCTCTGATGACCCTCTCTCACCTTATTTGTTTGTTTGTTTTCTTTTTAATATATTGCGGTGACATTGATAAGTAAAAATTATGTAGGTCCCAGGTGCACAATTCTACAATATATCCTCCATGTGCTGCACTACGTGTTCATCACCCAGAGTCAGTTCTCTCTCCACCACCATGTATTTGTGTCCCTGTCCCTTCTCCCCCACCCCCTCGCCCCTTACCCTCAGGTAACGACTAAATTATTGACTGTGTCCATGAGTTTTGTTTCTTTGTTGCTTTTGATCAGGGGGAAGCTAAATCTAAGGTGATGAAAAGAGAACTCACACTGGGTGGTGAACTTATTATACATCAAGTTGACAATGCACTGTAGAATTGTATGCCTGAAACTATGTAATCCTTGCTAACAGATGTCACCCCAATAAGTCTAACAATAAAAATGAATTTAAAAAAATCAAACTGAATTTCTCCATCCCTTTCCCTTATTTTACCCACTCTCCCATCCCTCCTCCCAGCTTAAAGAAGTCCCTCTACCATTCTTTGTAGTACTGGTTTGGTGGTGATGAATTCCTCTAGATTTTTCTTATCTGGGAAGCTCTTTAGCTGTCCTTCAATTTTGAATGCTCTCACCTTCTTAAATGCCTTGTCTCAGGGCAACATCTCTCTGTGTTTGCCTTTCAAAAAGGGGTGACTTAGAAGGAGGTCCCTTGATTCATAGGACCTGTGGTTGTAGTTTTTGTAGTCCCTGCTTCCTTTTCCTTTCCTTTAGCCTCCTTTGCCCCAGGGTCCTTTCATCTCTCTTGGCTGGAATACCAGGTGGGAAGTCATAGGTCTTCCTCACACCTTTGTCCTCTGAGTTCTTGGTTGTACTGAGATTCGCTAGGACAGTCTCTGCTTGCTTTTTCTGTGACCTCTCTTAGATACTGTTGCTTTACTCAAAACATCAGAATAGAGCTTTCTAGTACTATTTTTAGGGGGGAAATCTGTGCCCCAATTAAAGACTAAGGAGGTAATGTCTTTGTTCTTATTATCGACTTTCATTTTGGTTCAGATTTGGTGGTATTGGGCAATTTTTTTTATAGTTCCTTTGTTTGGGTTGTAACTATTTCCTTGTATTTTCTTGTTTCCTTCTTAAGTAAATGTTTTCACCATGCAGTTTTCGTGTGTGTGTGTGTGTGTGTGTGTGTGTGTGTGTTTTAAAATACTTCTTGAAAAACATTTTGAATAGAACTGTCATATAAAAATGTGACTTTGTTTAACTGAAGTCCCCCTGTCTTCTCAATGCTTCTCCTTTTTTGTTTTATTGGCTCTTCATTCTGCCTTTCTGATCATGTACCTTCCCTTCTCTCCTTTAATGAGTCCTTTCTGTCTCCCTAATTTTAGGGATTGCTGAGAGTACAAGTCTTAGCCCTCTGTTCTTCCCTTTTCTCTGATTGTCCTGTGCATACTTCTTTCCATTATTTCCCTCCTCTTCCTTCCTGTCTCCTGTCATCTGTTTCTTCCTTATATCCTCTCTCAGCACTTGAGCTACTGCTTCTACCCAGATTGCTCCCAGATGTGTATCTCTAGGCTTGGTCCCTCTGAGGCTCTATGTCTGTGTTGTGACAGCTGGTTGTCATTTCCTTACCTCTAGTCAAACATCTTCAGAAGTGACTTATGATCTCATCCTCTATATTCACTCCTTAGGTGGACATTTATTTTCCCATCAGTTCCATCCAGATATTGGGAAAAGGCTTCAAGAACAGACAAGACTTAACAGTAATGCCATGATTCTTCCTAATTCTTAGTTTTGTTTATTCTCTCTCTCTCTCTCATATATACACATAAATTCACCATCACACTGCTTAGCCACTGTTAACTAAGAGTAGCATTAATATTCTGTCCATCACCCAGGATGAAACTTGAGTTTTCTTTGACATTTTCTTCTATCTTGATCCTTGCAACCAATGAAATTCCATTGTTTATAGACTTTGCCTTGGCTATGACCCTCATCCCTGTCCCCAGCTTCTCATTCTGCTGCCACCACCCGAAGACTCCAAGGCCCTGTTCATCGACTATTACTGTGGATTTCTAGGCACTCACTCAATTCTCTTTCCATGTCTTCCAATATGTAACACAGGCTGCTGCCAAATTAGTTTCCCGAACTGGAGCTCCAACAGTATCACTTCTCAGCAGTAATATTGTCTGTGACTTCCCTCATTTCCTTAATGAACCATTAATTTCTCCACATTCTCCATAATGGGTTCCGGCCTAAATTTCCAGCCTCATTGCATACACTCAACTGCTAGAGCTCTGGCCTCCACTTGTTAGGGTCCAAACTGCACACAGACTTCCGTGTCTAAGCTCACGCAGTTGCTTCTGTTCATAGGTCTTGCTTCCCTCTATCATACTTACTAAAATCTTGTTCATCTTTCTCAAGTGGGAACCTTCTTTAGGAGGCCATTAGACTTCTTTGGCTAGATATGCTCTTTCTTTCAGCCCTGACCATCATCTGCAAGCCTCTGTTTGGCCTGGCCCTCTGCATACCCTTGACTATGCTCTAGCCTGCTGGCTCTCTTTAACATGCCAAGCTCCTTCCTCGCCTAGGATCTTCACACCAGCTGTTTGGTATACCTAGAATGTTCTGCCCCTTATCCTTTGAATGTGCTGCTGCTGCTTAAATGTCAGTTCCTATAAAAGTCCTTTTTAAACCATATTTAAGTAGATTTTGAAACCTTTCTCCCATCCCAAAGGATCCTTTATCACAGCACTCTGCTGTCTTTTCCCTAATTGACTGACAACTGTATGAAGACAGAAAAGGACCCAAATCCATTTTGTTAACCAATGTATGTACAACACATGTAGTATATAGTTCCTGGGATGCAGTAGGTAATATACCATTCACTGAGTAAATGAATGAATGAATAATTGAGAATATCATTCATAAGCTGCCTTATGTCCTACTTTGTATGATACTTTCTTATATATTTGTCTTACTATTTTGTAAGGGTTTAAGTCCTTTCAAGTAAAGAAAAAATATATATATACTTCATTTGGTGTTCCCTAGTACCTAGCATGGTGCCAAGCATTCATGAGATTAATAAATGTTTGCTGAATTAAATTGGTTTGAATTAAATTTTCAGAACAATATTGAGTTATTGCCAGGACAATACAGATGGTAAATGACAATCTCTTTTGCTAACAGCTTCCAAGGTTGATGATGAGATAAAATCAGCCAAGCACCCATCAAGATGGGAGAAGTTCCTAAATACAAAATCCTCTGTGTTAAGATCCTCACAGTATTGCCTGTTTATCATATTAAATCTTTGTTTTATGTTTCCATCCTTCCTTAGAGTATCAAGCGTAGTTCTTACATGTCACTGTGGAGAAGATAGGTATGGGGTGATAGCAGGAAGGAGAAAAGGCCCTTGAGATGTCGGTTGCTTGTTTTGGGTAACGATCTTTTTGACTTGACGGGGCGTCTGCATGGTTTTCTGTCCCTTCTCCTTACCTCTCTGACTTCCATCTCGCAACCTACCTCGAATGGGAGAATGTGCGTTAAATTCAAGGTGGTACCAGTGAGGGTTTTTAGCAGCTTGTGCATTTCGAGTGCATGTTGAAAAAGTTATCCCAGGGTTCTGCAGGTGTTACTTATGGTAGAAGCGATTTAAGTGTGGGAAACGTGGAGGGCTTGCTCCTCGGTCTCCATGACTTCTAGTGCCCTCTAGTGCCTGTCAGCGGGAAATACTGAGCCACGCAGCCGCTTGCCCCAGCTATGGAGATAGATGCTCTGCTAACCGGACACAGAGCAGAACCGGGGGCCCGGAGAGACACCCACATGTGTTTCAGTGTGCAGAAATCTGTGGAAACCCTAAAACAGCACATGCCCAGTCACTGACTTTCAGGAGAATCACAGTATTTTCTCACTTCATTAACGTTTGCCGATAGCAACTGTTCAAAAACTATCTCAAATATTTAACTGCTTTGTTTTATAATAAAAATAATCTTTGTGATAAAGTTTGATATGCATGCGAATTGTAAGATTTCTTAATCCCTGCAGATATAAACATGATTCAATAGATGTAAGGCTTTTCTTTAGGGATACAAACTCTTCAGCTTCTAAGTTTTTAAGTCTTTTTTTTAGATATGTGGCTATGGGTGCTATTCATTTTCAAGTATTCAAGGTTAAAGATAATCCAGCTACAAGTTTACTGTTCTAATCACACACACACCCTGGACCCAATTTCGGGCATTTTCTTTCCTGACCAGTTCTGTTCATAACCCAGGAACGGATAATGTGGTAGAGACACCAGGATGTTATCGATGTAAGTAAGTTTGAATCTCTACTTTGTGGTTTGTAACAACTGTGTTCTTGCCCTCTACCCACATCCTGACAGTTCTTGGATCTTACAATGTACCAGACACCTACATCTCTTCATTAAGCATGAGAATCACCATTCTCTTTTTCGTGGAAACTCATCCTTCATGTCCTTAACGCATCCCAGAGTGGAAGTCACCGGCCCAGGAGGGGACTTGGTCTGCATTACGTGGTAACTAACAAGTAACGAACGGTGTTGATATAAAAGCCAGAGACTGTCCCAGAATGAAATCGATTATTTTAATAGACCCTAGCCTGAAAGCAAACTCCGACTTACGATATCAATGCAAGTTAATGGAGAAGATGCCAATAATACAATCCCTATTTTTTACAACTGCCAATTTGTACAAACCCTTAGCTTATTTTAGGATCAATGAAATGACGAGTCTATCATAATAACTCGACTACAGGTGATTTCCTGAGACATGAGAGCAGCTCATCTTGTGCCATGCAGCGTGGTTAAAAATTACAATCAACAACAAAAGTGAAACCAATTAATAAATGCGAACAGCATCTGTGTCCCATAGATTGGCGAGGATCCCACCTTCAGCCTGTTGGCCTTCGCTCATTTAACCATGTAACAGAGCAGAAACATGGAGTTGCACTGATCTTGCTTGAGTGCTGATTCTGCCTCTCACCAGCTTTGTGAACATGCATTTATGACCAAGCACATTCATCAATGTCTCTGGAACACATTTTCTCTTTTGCAAAACAAGGATCTAATAACTTACCGAGCTATAAACTTAACTAAGGAAGCCATATGTACGACATCCGGGTCTGGCTTACCAACCCTGTGTCTTCTGCAATCTTAGCAACTAGACCTTTTCCCAGAACAGCACCTGGAGTGCTGACTGGCCTCTACCTGACCTGCAGGTCTCTATTTGCATCATCCACCTTGGTATCTTTTTTTGTTTTTTTGGATGAAATGTCCTGTCTTGAGATTCAACATGTTAAAAATCAAACATGTTTTCTGTTTTCCCAACTCTTCACTGATTCTGAGTGTCCTGGTTTCTCTTAAAGGCACCACCACCCCACTCAGTTACTTAGATGGGACATATCAGAGCCATCTTTGACTCCTCTCTCTAACTCCTGACCTGTAAGAAAGAGCTATCAAGTCCTACCGTTTCTCCTCCCACAGTTTCTTGTATCTGTCCTCACCCCTCCATCCCCTTATCAGCATCCAGTTCAGACCTCAGCTACCTCTTGTCTGAGCTCTTTCCATGAGCTCCCAGATGTTCTTGCCGAGGTCAGCCTCTGCCGATGTCACCTCACCTACACTTCTTCCCAAGAGATTTTCCTTAACACCTCTTATCATGCCAGTACTTTCTCCCCTTCTGTCTGGACCCTAATGCCCACAGCTTAATAACCTATTCTTTTCTGCAGAGGGCTTTTTCTTCCGTTTATGTTGCATTCAAAACAGATGCAAAAGGACAGTTACTGAGTCATTCCCGTACCTTGGGCACCTCTGTCCACCGTGACTTTGGTCACTCAGTTCCTCCTGTGCGGAGGGCCCTCTGCCTCTGTGTGGAGAGCCCTCTGCCTGTGGAATGTATCATCATTCCCAAAGCTTAGGTGAAAAGCTACCTGCTCTATGCAGACTTCACTCATCCTGCCACCCCTGCTAAACTTCTGACACTACTGGTCACTTCCACTGTGCATTTAAGCTCTCTGTGTGTACACCTTAACTCTCTTATGAGATTTCAGGATACTTGAGAACACGGCTCATACCTTCGTAGTAAGCACATAGTAGGCACTAAATAAATGTGGTCTGCAAGCTGAAGTGAATAAAGAAGCAACCACATAAATAGGGAAGTAATTTAGGAAACTTTATTTATGTCAAAATATTTCTCAGCTGATGAATGTTTTATACAAAGTTAAGTATTAAAGTATTTCATTATGATATAGAGAAGAATGATTTCTTATGTTGGCTTATGAAGTACTATTTTTGAATCTGTCAAATTACTGTATTTCAACCATAGAGTTGAGATTGCAGTAGAGATATAGTTTTGTTTTAGTGCTTCTTAATATATAAAGCTTCTCTGATAAATATACCATATCCATCAATAAACTCAGGAAAAAGCTTTTTGGTGACATAATTCATGCTGATCATAGCTCTTAAAGCCTCAAGACTTGCATAAAATCACCATATCTTCTCACTCTTCAATTATTATTAAGTGCCATTCTAAAAGTAGTAAAAAAATTTTTTTTTAATATAAAAGGAATTCTAGCTTCATTGAACAGTTTAAATAAACCACTTTTCCTCATCCCTCCATTGGCAAAATATTTTACATTATCTTTAAAAACCCTAACAATTCAAAGGAAATGACTATGAAATTTGTGGCATAATGAATCTTCAAGTAAGTAAAAGCTCAATACGTAGAACAAGAAATGACTTAACATTCATACAGTAGGACAGCGTTTCCTAACCTCAGCACGGCTGACACTTTGTCCTGGATAATGTTTGGTGTGGGGGGCTGTCCTACGCATTGTAAGGTATTTAGCAGCACATTGACTTCTACACACTAGGTAGCAGTACCACCCCCAACTGTGACACCCAAAAACGTCTCTAGACATCACCCAATACCCCTTGGGGAAAACATGCCCCTTATTTGAGAATCATTGCACTGGTCCAAGTATATTCTACTTCCACTTGTGTTTTACTAATGAATCTGCCCAACTCGGCTTTTCAGAGAAAAAAAATAACATCACTTTGCTTTTCCCTTACTCAAATGTATATGATTCGTGGAAATGTCTGATTCCCTCCATCAGTTAGGGGGCTGGTCACAAGTATTCGCTGAGTGTTTGTTCAAGAAATGTGGACTGAGTATCTGCCACGTTCCCTTCTAGGCACTGGGACAATATCTCTAATACAATGAAACAAAAAAATTCTTGAACTTGCATTTTAGAGGAAGAAGCAAAATAAGAATAAAACAAATACGATAGACGGCATATCTGATGGAGAGGATGTTGAGACAAAAGCCAAAGGAAAAATAAAAGGAATATGGGAGCAGTGGGTACCTGGGGCCGCAGGTGGGGGTGGTCCGGGGCAGGGCCCAAGAAGACCTCCCAGGATACCCCACAGTAACATATTGAGTACTCTGAAGAAAGGTTACTTGAAAAGCTGGTGCCAGAAGGATACCTTGACCTTCCCCAGTCTCCTTGAATGCGGGAATAAATCTTCCACGTGACAGGTGACTCCCTGCACCTGGAGACACCCCTTAATGCTGGAGTTGAACAGCTCAGAGTGGGGAAGTCTACACAAACACATCCTGTTCCTTCTTTTCTAATCTCCTGCTTCAAGTGCCTCATGAATGAACACTCAGACCTGGCTGAGATTCCTTTATAATGGGCATGGACACTTTTGTTGTCCTGTCAATTTCCCTACAAATTTAGTGTCTCTTTGTCTAAAAAGGTTCCTGGTTCGATCAGTTCTTTGTGCCTCATTTTATGATCTGAGCATCATCTGACCTCCTGTGCACACGTATTAAATTGGTTTTCCTCCTGTTAATGTAGTCTTTTGTCAATTTTATTATTTCATTACCAGTCCAACGATAAGAACTAAAGATAAGTGGGGAGGGGGGGATTCTCTGCCTCCCCGACACGGTGAAGGTGACATCTGATCAAAGACCTCGAGAAGGTGAGCAGCCTTAGGACCGGTGGCAGAATAGTTTTCCAGACACAGGAACAAAGGCAGAGGTCCAAAAAAGAGACATGCCCAAAAGGAGGAGGGAGGGCAAGAAATGTTCAGTTCTTGGAGTGGATGAAGGGAAGGTGAGAGGAGGAGGAGGTATTCTCAGAGAACAGAGGCATTCATGGAGGTCACAAAAAAAAAAAGACCTTGCAAGTCACTGTCAAGAATGAAGGAATGGTTGTCAAGGAAGGTCATGTACAAAAAGTAAAAAAGAAGTTTTTTCCTTTCTATCTCTTCAATTGCACTCAGAGTCCTATTTCGATGGCTCAGAGATTCCAAGAGTGATGTCACTCTCATCAGCTTTCCCCAGCAATGTCCACACTTCTGATCGTTCTTTCCCTTTTCTTTGATCAAACTTCAACAGTCTGGGGGATCTGTCCTCTCAGGTCTTGTGAAGAAGCTGACTCACTAAACTGATGTAGACATGCATCTGAATATATTAATGGTTTAATGATGCTTCACCCAGGACATTTTCATCTGACAGGAAAGCCTCCCAGGGAATTGATTTTTTAAATTGATTTTTGAATTCAAAAAGTAAATCATTAGCTTGAAAACTGAAGTCACTTTAACAGGCCAGGGAATGAACTATTTAGGGCACTGGGGGCCTCTTTAAGACTTGAACTTGGGTTCTGGATCTAATGTCATAGATAGTCATACTGTACCATCAATTAAACTAATATGAATTAGAATCTTTATGATGTGTCGCTCATGGTCCTTAGTGCTGGGGAGGCAGTGGGAAGAAAGCTATTTTCTTATAGAGTGAAAAGACATAAAATAAAGTAGTAAAATAAAAATGAATATCACCAGTTACTGATCAACAGTGCCGAGGCAATGATAATGCGGACATATCCTAGACAGTTTGTCTGCAACTTTAGATGGGCAGCCAAGGACTTCTTTAAAGAGGTGATATTTAAGCTGGGATCTGAATAACAAAAAGGAGCAGGAGAAAGGGCTTCCCAGCAGAAGAAATAACCTGATCAAATGTAGCAGTGAGCTGGGCATGAGAAAGAAGGCCAGTGTCTCTGACCAAGGAAAGCATGTAACCAGCAGAGAGACAGAGTCAGAAAAGTAGGCAGAGGCTCGGCAACCAGTAAGTAGTCCATGATAAGATTTTTAGTTTGTTTTCTTCCTCTGTAATGGGTACCCAAAGGAGAGTTTTAAGAAGGAAAATTATATGCTTCTAATTTGTGTTCTTGGAAGGTCATGAGTAGGGGTTGAGCGTAGATGGCTTGGCTTGGGGCCTGGGGGACAGGCACCGAAAAGACTTAAAGCCGAGGCCCGTAAGAGATGATGGTGGTGGTCAAGGTAAGTAGAAATGGATAGATTGGGGATAATTTTTGGAGACAGAGTCCATAAATAGGATTTCTGATGGATTAGATGTGAGGGATGAAGACTAGAAAAGAATCAAGAGCAGCTCCTGAAGCTTCAATGGGAGCAACTGAGTGGTTTGGGATATATTTGGTAAAGTGTCCAAGAGGTTGGGAAACACATTTGTGGAGATAATGAAGAGTTCAATTCTGGAAATGTTAAGTTTTCCAGGATGAAGAACTCAACCTTGGAAATGATCCATTCGTGGACATAGAGTAGAGCTATCAAGTTGGCCATTGGATGCACAAGTGTGGAATTCTCAGGAGAGATCACGACTGGTCATAGATGGAAAGCAGCAGCAATGACTGGTGCTTCAAATCATGGGACTGGGACAGTCACTCAGGGAGACCATGCAACTGGAGATGGGAAGAGGTGTTTATGCCCATTCCTGGTGTTCATCCAGAGAAGACATGGAGGCGAGGAAGATGAGCCAGCAAAGGAACCTGCAAAGTGCGGGCAGTGACCCAGGGGGACAGTTATTAACACGGCGTCAGAGAATCCGAGAGAGTGCAGTAGCCAATTGCATTGAAAGTGTTCATGAACCAAGGGAAATAAGAACAGAGAAGTGGCATTTGATACAACTACATGACAGTTCCATAGCCTCTCGAAGACATACGATGCCCCTTGTGTGAGGGAGACACACAATGAATGCTTGTGAAATAAATGAAAGGCCACACACAAAATCAGACCTGACCACAGTAATGCATTTTTGCTGGGCTGAAAATCATTCATTCTAAAAATCATTCTAGGAAGTTCCCTGGTGTTGTAGTGGCTAGGTTTTGGCGCTCTCAACGCTGCAGGCTGGGTTCGATACTCACCCAGGGAACTACCCAAAAATAAATAAATAAACAAATAAATAATAAAAATCATTCTATTCTGAAATATTTACATATCACTTTCTATGTGCCAGATGCTGTGTCACCACTGGTGACAAACAAGTAGGAAATACAAACATAATACTAGACCTCTGGAGCTTACATTCTAGTGAAGAAAGTTAGGTAACCATCAAGTGGCTGATAAATAGTTTATTGTCATATCATGTTAAATGCTATGATGAAAAAAGTAGGGCAATGGAATGTAGCATTCCTGAAGAGAGGACAGGAGCTTACAAAAATCTCAGAAGAACGGAGGCCGGAAAGATTAAGCAGAAGCCGATACGTAACGTTGTGAGGAGTGTTTCAGGCGAACGAAGGCAACATTTAAGGACTGAGGTAGGAGTGAATTCGTTGTCTTTGAGGAGCTGCAGGTGCTCC
This sequence comes from Lyroderma lyra, assembly GCA_004026885.1. Classification (NCBI taxonomy): domain Eukaryota; kingdom Metazoa; phylum Chordata; class Mammalia; order Chiroptera; family Megadermatidae; genus Lyroderma; species Lyroderma lyra. The sequence goes on along the minus strand of PVJL010006022.1, from coordinate 77,034 downwards.
ATGTTGATGTCACGTGGGGAGAGCACTAGGAAACGAGGTGAGAGAGCTCAGGCAGGAGCAGACTGTGTACAACCACAGGAAAGTCTTTGAATTTTATCATTTAAAGTGTAATTGGAAGTCATTGGAGGGTTTAAGCCTGGGGGCTATTTGTATATAATCTTGTTTCGGTTTCAGAAGTATAACACTAGTGTTGGTGTAGATAATGGATTATATGGGTGAGCAGTGATGTGGAAGCAAAATGATCAATTAGAATGCTACTGTAGTGGCCCAGGGCAAAAAAAATAATAAATGATGGATTAAAATAGGATATAGAAACGGTAAGTGGCAGCGCTGGGACTCCCACAATATGCCTGTCTGACTTCAAAACTGTGTTCTTTCCCATTATTTCACACCGCCTTCTCAGGCTGGGTGATCCATCACAATTTGGCCATAATTCAGGATTCCGTTCTGTAGATGCTAGCCAAGTCACCAAGAATTTCTTTTACAACGATACATAAATGTGACAAGCTTGGCATTTGTATAAGGAGTTTACATCAGACCTATCTGGGAAATAGCAGTGAAAACAGTGAGTTAGAATACCAATAGGAACAACTTAAACACTTAGGTAGGCATTCAGGAGACCTTTTGTTAGATACTGGCTATTTTCCAAAGACTTTGATCACAATCATTTTTTGTTGTGGTTATTAAGAGGGTAAATGTTGCATTAAAAAGTTAAAATAAAGAACTAGTGTTCACAGTATAATGATAATAAATGCTCTAGTTCAATTATAAACCCACAAACAGCAATCCTGCATTTCTATAGTGTAAGACATTTCTTTTCTTTGACCCCAACCCGGCCAGTTGTAGATCTAAGATTTGAGTCATTGTGTTAAAACTCTAACTCTAGCCCCCAAATGCTACGTGTCCATCATCTCCTAGTGTATTGTGAAGACAAAATTTCAATTGTCAGAGAAAATAAATGCAACAGAATAACCACCTCTCTGTTCCCCCTAACAGGCAGACATGGAAATAACCCCAACCCCTCCACTCCACCAAGAAAAACCAACATCCTTCAACAATGACACATTTTGGCCATGATTCTCTGCATGGCTTCCTCCTCTGCCCTATCTCTTCTGTAGCGGCCTCTCCGTGTCGGTGTCTCTGGTGTGTTCCTGGAGCTCTGAGCAGCAGCTCTGAGCAGCTGTGCCTGTCAGCTCTGGTTCCTACAGAAGTCACTTCTCAGGGGCCACTCCTGAGCGGATCCCATATAATTAATTTCTTTTGCTGTTTGAAAAATACCCAGCTTTCCCAGGGACAGCTGGCCTGTTCCATTCACAGCACGGCCCTGCAGAGCAGCTGCAGGGAGTTCCCCTCGGGGAACTTGTTTAAGGGCCCACAGAGCCGCAGCCACGGAGGAGCACCAGAGTCAGGAGACACCATGTCCTACCTGCAGCTCCGCTCAGAGGGAGAGTCTGGCCTGTGGTTGGTGCAAAATCTCGTTCTTTTTCAGGAAGATTTAGTCCTGTGGAAGAGCACTTTACTCCATCCTGGTATTGATACGACCAGAACACATGGAGCTAAAGGACCAAACCCACAAGTTCTTCTCTGCCTTCCTCCCTGGGGAGCATCCAAGCTTCCACAACTCCAGACTTGCTCAAGAGAGTGATACAAACTAAGTCTTACAAAGCGTTCAAGGATCACGTTCGTTGGAGGAATGTACTTCATGTCACTTGTACTCCCACTGCCCTCTTCTAGCCTGGAAGGATGCTAGTAAAAAGGTAGGAGACTCCCATGGACGCCTTTGAATGGAGAAGGCACTCTTGTCCATGCACACTGAGAGGACGGAATGGAGAGCTTGCTTCAAGGCCAGCAGTCATGCCCCTGGCATCAATGGCAGGGCTGAGACCGCCGTGGCCAGCGCCATGGGAGCATCACCCGAGGCCCCGACTCTCTGATGACACTCCATTCTTATCTCATGAGTCAACGGCTGCTTGACTTCTGGATAACGGAGAGTCTAATTCCATTTCCTGGACATCTGTCAGTCCCCATGGGTGCTGGTTAACACCCTCCTGATTGCCCGATCTCACCCCAAGGGACTTTTTTGTTTGTTTGTTTCCCTCGATGAAAAAAGTCCTCAAAGGGAAACGTTTTCCCAGTGTGGAAGAGATGAAACAGAAAGGAGCAGAAGCACTAAAAGGCATCAAGATCAACGAGTTCAAAAACTGTTTTGAGCAGTGGGAAAAGCATCTTCATAGGTGTATTCATCCAACAGCGAGTACTTTCAAAGTGACTGAAGTTTAAACATATAAGAATATATTTTGGGGTTTTTTGGGTCCTCCCCTCATACAAGGTCAGACAATTAATTTTGCAAACTCATCCTGGAAAATACGCGTCTGCCTCACTGCTGAACATCACTGTTATCACCTTCAAAGTATTCCCCTTGGGGAGCTGTGCACCGACACCAGCACCTAGTCCTTCAGCGCAATTCTGGAATCCTTTTTCTGCACCGGCCATCAGAGCTGTCATCGTGCCCAAAATCTGACAATTAAGTTCGCAAACCTGCCACCGTGCATGTACGTAGGCAGCACTGTACAAACAACTGAGTAAGGTGTCATCACCTTGTTTGTACCGTGCTGCCTACGTAAGCACACGGGGGCAAGTTCGCGAAATTAATTGTCAGATTTCGGTCACAATGACAGCTCTGATGGCTATTCAAGAAAAAGCGTTCCAAAATTGCTTTGAAGGGTGGACTAGGCGCTGGCGTCCGTGCACAGCTTCCCAAGGGGAGTGCTTCGAAGGTGACCACAGTGATATTCAGCAGTGAGGTCTGTGGCACTTCTAGGATGAGTTCACAAAATTGTTTGACCTCACATGTCAACAAACGTGTCAAAGGCCCTGTGTCCAACACCAGATAGTAGAGATTAAACTCACTGCCTGACAGAACCTTGGATGTGTCTGATTGCTTCCCAGGTAAAGCCTGCAGCTGAGACATAAGTGTGATCTGCAGGTGGGGAGGCAGCTAATTATTGCACCTTGGATGCTTAAATAGTATTTATACACTTTAGAATTTTAAAATTTAATCGTGTAAAAGGGTGTCTCGGGCGTTGTCTAGACCTCAACTGCCCAGTATGGCGGCCACGAACCACACGGGGCTCTTAAACATTTGAAATGCGGCCAGTCCAGATGGCAAGCAGGGGACATGGAAGAGAGGGATTTTCAAGGCTCAGTGCAAAGAAAAGGAAAGTACTGATTTTCAACATGACTACCCTTTGAAAATGATCATGTTTGGGATCTATTGGATTAGGAAAACATATAATAAAACTCATTTCACCTCTTTGTTTTTATTTCTTTCAAGGTGGCTACTAGAAAATTTAAAATTATATATGTGATTTGCTTTTGTGCTTTACCCTGTGTTAGACCACGATGCCTCGGCCCCAAGTCCTTATATTATAGAGGAAGAAACTGAGGACCAGTGAGGTGACACTTGCAAGCATATCTGGTGTTTTACAAATGTCCTACCAGGCTAGATGACCCCTGCGTGTGTGTTATAAACTTTAGTTAGGTTATTGCATTGGGTATTTTCACAATTACTTTCATTTTGTGTGTATGGATTTGTTTCATTGTATTTAAAATTGCTATGGTCTTGTTGAGAAGCATGTAAAATGCCATTTCCTTACATCTAATGGCAGGTTACACGTTCAGACACTTGTGTTAAAATTTATATTTATGTTTTATCTTTTATTGGTCATTTTGAACACTTATTGAATTTTAGTCGAAATTTTTATTGACATAATTGTGGTTTCACAGAAAGTAATACACGGCTCCTTATGTATTTTGTGCAACTCCTCGCCATGGTAATATTTCACAAAACTACAGTATAATATTTCAACCAGAATATTGACATTGATACATTATACCACTCTTACTCAGGTTTCCTGAATTTGCTTGTATTTATTTGCATGTATGTATGTTAAATTCTTTACAATTTTATCACTTGTGTATTTTGTGGATCTACCATGATGGTCAAGACGTGGTGTAGTTTCGACACCTCAAGGATGTCTCCTGTTGCCTTTTTATAACCCCCCCCACCTCCCTCCCACCCATTCCACTCCCTTCCCTAATTAATTAGAGTAATTTCTCCCACTCTAGTTTTCTTGGTCAAATTATTTCACTTACGCCAAGGCTGGTTTCTTCTTACATAAATTTTGGAAGAAACTTGTCTATGTATAAAAATAACAACCTTGCTAAGCTTTTCATAGTCATTGCATTGAACCTACCGATCAATTGAGGGAGGATTGCTACCTACAGGTTGCCCCAGCTCCCTAAAATTATTATTCATGAAGGGTTGATGGCATGGCTCATCCTTCTACAACCTTGTTCATTTGCCATGACCTCAGCTGGACATCAAGTCGCCTTCGTACAGGTTCTTTTTTCTTTACTGTAAGGAGCGCAGCACTGACATTGGAGAGGAGGCAATAGCAAACGCAGAGAACAGAAGGCTTCGGGTTTTAATGAACGCTTTGTCTGTGCAGACAGATCAGTCAAGTGTCCCCTGGGCAGAGTATCTGTATTTACGATACAACTACACGGGGTCTTGAATTGAAGATTTGTGTGCTATACTAAGCATAGGGTGAAACGAAGTACTCAGCAGGTGAATTTTTTATGACAACTTAGACTTCACCATCTATTCTACTGTTATTATTCTAATGATGATGAACAACTACATATATAAAGATATATGTTTCCAATGATGGCGGACACATGTGTGTGTGTGTGTGTGTGTGTGTGTGTGTGTCACACATATTGGACCATGAAATTATTTTGACATTGTTTTTGTAAGTCATATCCTGAGACTTTAATACCTGAACATCATATATAATGATTTCCACATATTAATTTGCATAAGCATCAATTGGGGAGCTTTTATAAAAATGCTGATATTTTTGTGGCTTAATTGCTAGAAGTTCTGATTCAGTAAGTCAGAGATGGCAGTCCAGAATCACACATCATGTTTCATTAGCACCCCAAAGACTTTTTCTGTGTGGTTGCCCAGAATTGCCCAGGATTTCACAAAATCCATTTGTGCTCTACGAGATAAACAGATAAATAAATACTATAAGCTGATTGCATGAAAGGGATTTCCTATCTACCTTCCAGGCTCCTAGGTTCTGATGCCTGAATCATCTGCTTTTAACTCTTAGAGATTTCATTTGACAAATTATACATATTTATAAATACTATCTTTACACTACTTTGTCTTGATTTTTTTTTTGACACTTTGTATCATGAAGAAGGAAAATCGAGCTCACTCAGAAACCACTGACACATTTTTTTCTTACACCCTCCCCCATCTCCGAAAGTTGTATAATCACAACTTTTACAAAAGGAGAAGGCAGTGTTTTCGCTATTATATTTTTAAAAATACTGGTCACAGTGGAGGCATAACATGAACGACTGCATTTCTCACACCGCTCTTGGCTCTGCTGGTGATCATTTTCTTCATTTGTTTAGTTTTGTACGGATGCTCCCACATGGTCGTGCCCCTCTCTGCCACAGACATGCACAATCTTTTCCAACCAGGTCAAGCACGTGAAGTGATCTATTAGTTCTGCTTCTTCCCCTTCTTGGAAATAACTGTGCCTGCGTCATTCCGCCCTCCTGCTCTGATACGAATGAGTTGTTCTCTGAGCCACCTTCATCACAGAGGTGCCCACAATATTATTTTGAAGAATATCCTCCCCACTCTTTTTCATTGGGATTCTCCCTCATTTTGGTAAAGTTGAGTCAATAGAAGTTTTCTAAGACAGGCTGCATCTGGGGGACATTTTTGAGATATGTATTTGTGACAATGTCTATGTTTTGCCATCATACTAAAGTGATAGCTGGGCTTGTTAGAAATGTCTAGTTAAATACATGTTCAGTCGGAATTTTAAGGACAGGATTTCAGTCTTTTGTAGTTTCCTTTGCCACAGAAAGTCTTATTTCCAAGCATGGCATGCAGGACACGTCTCATTATTGTTATTATTATTATTATCAATAACTTTCTTTATTCTCTTTTCTCTGAATTTTGACCTTTTAAATTGACCCCCCCCCTTACCCATCTGACTCCATTTTCTGTTTATTTGCTTTTTTGTTTGACTTTCTGAAAGAATTCTCAACTTTCCCTTTAGGTTCTTCATTCAGTTTTATTTCAAGCATCATCATCATCATAATGGAGAGGTCTGTCTTATTCTTTTCTTTTTAAATAAGAGCCCATGTTTATTTTAGGGGTGCTAACTCTGACCTAACTGCTGTGTTAATAATAGTATAGTGCGAAACTTCCTCCGCTGCTGATGTTGCTTCGGTTGTCTCTGCCCCTCTGTTCTCTGCTCATTGTGCTCATTGTTTTCCACACAGAACTTTCTGTAAGCATCTGTTAGTCTTTTATAGTCCATTATTTTTTTTTTTTATTTTTTTATTTTTTTTTGCTTTTTGGTATGTGGGTAGCTCCCTGACTGGGAATCGAACCCAGGCCGCAGCGCTGACAGCGCCAGTGCGGAAGCCTTAAGCCACTACACCACCAGGGAACTCCCTAGTCCATTATTCTTAAGCTGACTTCTACATTGGGTGATGCTTCCCGGCCCGAGGAGGTTTGCCCGCAGGGTGTGTCTGGCCGGGTCCAAAGACCTGTTTGATTGGATCGGCTGAGAGAGAGGCGCTCCTTCCCAGGGGTGTGTGGAGACCAAGGATGTGGCTACACATCCAGCAGAGCACGAACAGCCCCCACAACGGAGAATTACGGCCGTAGTCCTGATACTGATAAAGTGTAACACCGAGTGATGAGGAGGCAGGGTCCCAGCCGCTCTGCTAAGTTCTACCTATTCGTGTGCAAGGGACTGTTTTCCTTCTACCAGTCAGTGGTACAGAGAAGAATTCTCCCAACTCCTGCCTACCTCAGGGGAGCCAAACAGTTCTTTAGAAGTGCTGTTACTGTACTACAACATTCGAAAAGCATGCTTATATTTCATTAAAATTTTATGTACTGTCATTCATTTTAAATATAACATGGCTCACTGCTGTAGATTTCTCTTTTCCACCCCCACCCCGCCGAACATACGCACAGAAACAACCACACTCTGGGCCTCTGTCATCTACCATCCTACAATTCCTAAAAATATTCATAAATCCATTAATTTTGACCTTTGTGTGAAAACACTTTTATGCTGTTTTTCAAAATAAATACGTAAAATTTCAGTTTCAATTGAATAGTTCTACCACAGTAAACACATTGAAATGTGTAAACACAATAAAAAGAAAATTTCAGCCAAGACACTTACTTTGCAAACATTGAGAACCTTAAAATTCACATAAAGGAGGATGTTTTTGCATAAATTATGTTGCAGGAAATATGTGTGAGGAAGTGTTATTCAGCCATTAACAATGGAGAGTTTTTAATTAATGATGTAGGAAATATGTGTCATAATATTAAGTGAGAGATACAAACTGCTTTTGAAACATACTTTGGCAACAATTTCCAAATAAAATATGCATCTACTCGTATTTTTTGATCCAGCTATTCCACTCTTATAAATTTGTAGTATGGTCATGCTCCCCTAATATGCAAATCGGTGTGTACAAAGATGTTCACAATTGTCTGTGATGTCTGGCCAAAGCTAGAAACAGCCAAAATGTGCATTATTTAGCAGTGAGCAGCATAAAGCACACAAATTGTTGTTCTTGCATGAAATCAAACTGCTGTCATTTAGAAGAACAGGGACAATCAACGTAGGCTGAGAGGGGAGCATCTTCCGTGTTTGGCACAAGAGCCAGAGGAGTGCTTACATTTTTAATTGCATGAACATTTTCTGAAAGGAAATGCATGAAACTGTACCTGATTTTATCTCTGAGGTATTTGAATAGGAGCTAGGATGTGACAAAATTTCTACTTTTCAATTTAGCCCCATAGGTGCTGTTTGAAATTTTCACAGTAACCATTCTTTTTTTTTTTTTTTTTTTTTTACTATTACTAACAAGAAAAATCAGTCTAGAAATTTGGCCACAAAGAGACTGGGGGACTTAGAATTCTAAAGTTTCAGAGTGGAAATAAAATCATTGGGGAAGACACTTAGGTGGACAGAATATGTACAAAGGAATGAAGGCATGAAAGATTATAGTATGCCATTAAAAAGAATATTAAATGATGAGGTATGGCACCCATTGTTAAAATGATGTTTGACAATATTATTCTTGAAAAAACAACCAAGTTTGAGCTCAGTAGTCAGAATCAATTCTGATGTCTCTTGTCACAAAATGTACTCAAGCGGTATCTAGACTGAAAAATAAATTCCTTCCAACAAAGTGCACTTGAATATTCACATGTTTTTTCCAAGGCCTGTACTCACTTTGGACCTTTCAACTTACTCAATTTATTCAATACAGGAGCCTCAGGTAGCTGTTTGAGCTCAATGAATAGTCAATTAGATTTGTGTGTTGCTTTTATATCATTAATAAGTTGCAAACAAAGCATTTGAAAATAAAATCTACAGTGGCATTGTTAGCATATGCTTCATAACCTTTTAGAAAATACCCCCACCCTCTTGTTTCTGGTACAAAGAGTGTCTTTTACATCTTGGAAGTGAGGGGCTTTGAGGGACACTTGCTTGCTTCTCCATGTGGAGCTACTACAGTGAGTTAGATCCAAACATCATCCTTGGAGACAGGCGAGGTAAAGCTGTTTCTCACAATGAAAGAAGAGGAAATGCATGAAATATAAAGAAGCAAAGCAAAAACTCAGCTTAAGAAAATAGGATGATGTGAGGAAAAATTTTTAAAAAAGGAGGAGGGAGATAAGTGGTGGATCGGACACAAATGAGAGTGGAGAAAGAGGAGACAGAGACTAGTGGACCTAATTCATCTCTTTAGAAGTGGTCCTGTAGTGTCACCATTCCAGCATCAGGACCTCAACAGAATCGAGGGAATAGGCGATGGAGAGAGAGTGAAGGCTTGGGGAAAAGCAGGTGTGGGGGCAGGAATGCCTGAGAGACCCTTCCCCAATACCTCTGCTTTCCAATGGGCTTCTCAGGGAGTTCTCCTCAAAAGCAGGCCTGAAAAGACAGTGAGTGGCTCGTCTCCTTTCTGTTTGGGTGGTGCTTATTTCTCTGGTCAGAGCATTAAACAATTACAAATACAGTGGAATGAAAGTGAATTCACTTTAAGCAAGACAGCCCGGTATACCGTTGTCCTCCTGTGGGACTTGGTAAGGGTGCAGCCAGCGCCTGCAGAGGCAAACCGGTCACGGCCACTCGGGGAAAAAATCTGGAAGCCATGAAGTGGTGTGGAATCTTTTATTCCAGTTGTGTTGTTTTCAGAGATGTTTATGGACTCCCAAGGCCACTAAAGTTTCTCCACCAACTTATTTTTTCACTGATCTTTATTTTTTTATATCCATTTTTATGGAGTGTGTATCATATATTCCTACCCTGGTATTTGCCAAAGCAATCCTGGGAAGCCATTACGTTATCAACCGGGACCTTAACGTGTCCGGGTGAAGCTAACAAGAACTGTCAACTAATATCTCTGGCCTTAATTCTCTCTTTTATGCCCTTGTTCTAGTTTTCAACAAGTACATACCAAAACCCTGCTAGGTGATATAGAGGGAAACAAGCATTTTGCTCTGGACTATAAGGAGGTATGAGTGATTGATGGCCGTGGTAGAGGAGATCTGAGATAGGACGGAAGAGGAATCCACTAGTGGGATGATTCTTAAGCTGAGAAACGAATCATAGTCCTGATTTTATAACACAGAAGCTAGCTGAGGAAGCTGTGCGTCTCACAGTAATTTGGGAATTGGTGAATATCCTCACTTACATGACTCATCACTGTGGGCCACTCCCAATGTTAAAAGAAGTAAAATTATACAGGAACAAATAAATACATACATGCACAATTTTCTGCTTAAATAAATAACTCCTCAGTGTAGAAAAATATGAAGGTAAAACACACACTGAAAACAGAAATCGGTGATCAAACTCCACCACAACTAATGACCACTGATTTCATTTTGTATTTCCTTACATTCTCTTTTCAAGACATACCTTTTTAAGCCCTATTACTGGGTTAAAAACTAGTTTACAGTATTTAATATGTATTTTATCTTACATTACTAAATATTATAAACTGTACTTTTGCAGCTTCTTTAAAACTAGAGTTATCAGATTTACTGAATAAAAATACGAAACACCCAGCTCCATTTGTATTTTAAATAAACAACGAACAACTTTTCATTTTACACATGTCCGATCCAATATTTGGGACATACTTATACTACACAAATTTTTCATTGCTTATATGAAATTCAAATGCAACTGAAAATTCTATCTTTTATCTACTAATTCCATTTAAAACACATAGTGACTATAACTTTAAAGGTCTTCAAGATATTAGATTGCATTCTTATTTCATAATTGAGTACTTATCCATAGACTTTTTATTGAAAATACGTATTTTTAATTTTTTATTCTGATAAATGTTGCATTTTACATTATTTCCCAGAAGAGACACCTAGAAATAAAATTATTAGGCCCCAGGGCAAGAGCAAACATTTCAATTCATGACAGCAATTGCCAAATTATACTTGCTTTCATCTTCCTTTTGCCAACATTATAATTACTTTTTATACTCCTAGCCCATTTAGAAGGTGAACCCTAGCATATTTATTTCACACTAAATAAAATATATATGGTGTAATAATTTTGTGTTAAGATATTCTGTTTCGTAATTTACATTTTAGGATAATCAGTACGTTTCTGCTTAGCCACTCTGACCCACACTGCTGCTCCAGCCCAAGACTTGGATTTAACAGACGACCAGATTCCTACTCAGAACCTCCTCACATCTCATTTGTCTCCTAAGTTCAGTCTTGCCTTCCACCAACCTCTAGAACATAACCAGAATTATATTTATACTTTAAGTTAGATCCTAGTCCTCCACCGCTTTAATGCTACTTTGATCTACTCCCTCTCACTGCATTCATGGGATTACGGTCAAGTGCCTTTGAGATACATAACAATTTTCAATACCTGGCTCATCTAAAGTTCCAGCTCCCTTTCTGCCCAATCTCTATCAGGTTTCAGTCACACGGACTGACTTCAGTTCCTCACGTGTCCCACGCCATGTGACATACTCAGGTCCTTGACGGATGCTTCTCCCTCGGCCTGCAGGGCCTTCCTGCCTCCACCCCATCCTGGAGGGCTTGGCCAGAGAGTGGCCTGCTCTGGGATCCCTTCCTTGGATAGAGCGGACCTCATCGTCCCCCTTGCTTGCATGCCAGTGGCATTGTTAGCATATGCTTCGTAACCTTTTAGAAAATACTCCCACCCTCTTGTTTCTGGTGCAAAGAGTGACTTTTACATCTTAGAAGTGGCGGGCTTTGAGGGCCACTTGCTTGCTTCCTGGACGCAGGACCCGCGCCATAGTCACTTGCTTTCACAGCCTGGAGAAATGGCTGGAACACGGTAGACAGTACCGTTGTTTTCTGTCCCGTTTAAAACGGGACGTCTGGTCAGCCTACGCAGGAGGAACTGAGAGGACGTGCCTGCTGGCAAAAGCCCGTCGGTAACGTGTCGCTGGTCAAGCTTCTGCTTTGTGTGTCAGTGTCCTTCAGATCTCCTCAGCCCAGTGCCGCAAAAATCTAAGAAAGACTGAACCAGCGACGTTTGTGGGGAGTCAGAAAAATGCTTCAGAGGAGCTGGGATTGAAGGGGTGCCGAGGGTGCCGACGATTCAGGTGAGAGCAAGGTGGAGGGAGTTCTAGGAACGAGGAGTGCGGTTGGACCGGAAGCAGTTAGGAACGTGTGAGTAAACTGTTTACATGAAGGGAAAGCCACTGAACGGGGAATTGGAAGACAAGTCCTGAAACAAGAAATGTTTGAGTGAGAAATACCCGAACTCAGTGAGTTCGAAAGGGCTACTGGACTCCTGCTTGTGCGAGGATGTTAAAAGGCATTTCACGAACTGTGTGTCCTGCGGTGAAGTAAGTTCGACCTGTTGAGACAAGGCCCGTAGAGTCAGGACTTCTCAGAGATTTTCATATGCCCACTTCTCCTGCTACCCACTGGAAAGAGGTCCAGAATCCCTACCTTTAAGAGTTTGGGGTCCAGAGTCTGACATACCAGGGTTCACATCCCTGCCCTGAGCCTTTCCATGTACCTCACCTTGGGAACCCCCCTTACCCTGGCAGATTTTCTTACCCGTTCACTGTAGACTCGTGAGGATTAAATAATATAAAGCATGGAGTGCTCTTCGTGTTTACACAAAGGAAACCCCTAACTAAGGTTATCTAGTTTCTCTAAGGTTATTCATTGGTTAGGAAACCCTTTAATTAATTAATTACTGTGAAGTGTCTAGTAGGATACAGTCTCCAGAATGTCAGTGGGAAATATCACTCTAGTTCATTATTGCCCATGAGAAATCCTGGAACCAGTTTGGAAGAGCTTTGAATGTCAGGACAAGGAGTTTGATTTTATCCATCATAACAAAAGAAAATGCTGGGAGTTCCCTGGTGGTGTCGTGGCTAAGGCTTCGGCACGCTCATCGCTGCGGCCTGGGTTCGATTCCCAGCCGGGGAACTACCCCCCTACCCCGCCAAAAAAGTTTCCGGTTGACCACTTTTGGAAGCTTTGCTTTAGGTGAGTGTATAGCACGGATGGCATAGAAGCAAGTGGCATATGGGCACCCAAGAGGCAGGGACATGCAATCACACTGTGCAGAGGTAAGAGCCAGAACCAGAGTGGTAGGAATGGTGACAAATGTGAACGTGATAGACACCGAAGAGCTGCAGATGGAGACAACTTGGCATTGGATCATCTGTGGGTTGTCTGGCTTCCATACTTTATAAACCTCAACAAATATGTTGAATCATGACTGTTGTAAAAGCCTGTCATTTTGAAGTTTCAAATAGGACTTCCAAAATCACTGTTTATTTAAGAACAGTCATGATAATTGATTTCGGTATTCTTCTTATCAGAGTTTATATATATATAAAATAGTCCAGTTCTTAAAATATAACCGTGTATGTTCATTTAGTCAATTTACTCTTTCCCTTTCCCTAAAAATAATTAAGCCTGCAAGGAGTTTACTTCAGCACCACTTTATCAATACTTCTTTCTAATTATAGCCCGTGCTCCCTGGCCAGCTGAGGACCAGATTACTATTTAGTGCCTCTGTAATTGGCTCCAGAAAACACTTCGAGTTTTGGAGCCATCATTTCCGTCAGGTTTCCTGGTAGAAATTATGACCCTCTTTTCTCATTCAGTGATGTGTTGAGATCAATAATGACTACACATTTCCCGGATGTCAGGAGACTCTCCCCCAAGGATAAGACGTAGAGCCGGACTGGGCTGCAAAGTGGTCTGGTTCGCATTTCGTCCTGCTGTTCTCAGTGGCACCGTGTTCTGTTTGCTGTCATGCTGTTGGCAGATCCCAAGCACGTCCTGCACTCAGTGGTACTGGCATCACCTGCGGGCTGCAACAATGATCGTTTCCTTCACGTCTCCTTAGGTGCTTCCCCCAGGGTAGCTGCTGGCAGCAATGATGCCTGCTGTTGCTCTGCTCTTCTTCCTCCCTTCTTCCCCTTCCCTCTCCTTCCCCTTTCCTGCCCGCTCCGAGTCCTCCCTGTCCTTCTCTTCCTTGTCTTTTCTTCTCTCCTTCTCACTTCACTGTTTTAAAGCCTCTATGTATTTCAAGCCCACCATGACCCAATTACACACATACTGGGCCCTTCATACATTTACCTTAGCTGAATCCACTTACAGCTTTTGAAGGTGGGAATTACTATGTCCATTTTGGAGATCAGCAAAAACAAAAACAAAAACAAAAACAATAATAATAATCAGCTGTCCAGCAGAATTTGAGAGCCTGGCTGAGTCTAATGCCCATACTCTGACTCCTGAGAACAGCGATGACAACTCCTCACGTGGGTGCTTCCCTGTCGTGGCAAAACACGGCCTTCCTCATGAGGTTTTTTGGATAGTCCTGCTGAAAACGCTGGCCCATCTGGTCTTCCCCTCATTTAAAGAGCACAGATTGTCCCGGACAGCCATCAGTGCTGGCTCCTGCCTGAGCTGCGACTGTTACCCTAATACTGAGAGAGCCTTTAAGGGCCCCTTTGTCAATTAGAACAGGGTTGCCCCTGAGGGGTTTTGTTTTTTGGTTTTTTTTCATTACACAGTCCCAAAAGAATGAGTGGAGTGTTTATATATATTTGCTCTTCTCCCATCTTTTCATTCCATTTATGCCCCCAGTGGACCTGGTGATACCCCTACACTGGTGAGGGTAGATCTTTACTCAGTCTACTGAGTCAAATGTTCAGTTTTTTCAGAAACACACTCACAGAGACACCGGAGCATACTATTTATCTAGCTCTTGGGACATCACTTAGCCCCGTCAAGTTGACAGATAAAATTAACCACCATGTATGTGTGTGTGTGTGTGTATATCTTTACATATATATATATATATATATATATATATATATATATATATATATATATATGGTGTTATGTATGTGACTTTTATGTTTGTGGTTTGTATGTTTATGGTGGGTGGGTGTGTTTGTGTATGATAAGCTCATGTCCTGGCAGCTATTACCTATTCAACTTGAACTTAATTTTTTATATGTAAAAACATTGGTAATAATACCTCATAAAACTAGTGAGCTGTTTCATGAAATAGCTTATTGAATGTGCTTAATGTGATACCTAGCATGCACTGAGTCATCAGTAGCTGATAATAATCCCTTTTTCCCTTGCCTTTTTCTTTACATCAAATACATTATTTCCCCGAAATCTATAGTGATATATTTCAGTCTCAGTGTCCCTTGTTTCAAATGCTATAATTATCTTGATTCCATAGATGCTTTGCCAATATCAGAGTCTACCCCTTACCAATGTGTTTTCATCAATTTATTCTTTTTTTTGCAAATGACATTCAGCATGCATGATTTCTATGCTGCTTTTCCTGTACCCTTCTCTGGTAGTCACATCTGTGATGCTTGCATTGCTCTGGAAATGATTGCCTGTTGGAGTTACACCAATGCCGCCGCAGTTTTATATAACTGTATAAATCATACAGATGTGCTCTCAGCAGTCCCTCTAATATCTTCTTTGGAGTTCATTGGAATAAGAGTTAAAAACTCATGTAAGCATGCTTTATTTCTTAAGGCATCTATATCATTTTGGATAATTCTTCACTTTCACCACATACATGAATTGAATAACTAAAGTTTGGTCATTTTTTTAGCTTTTGGAAAGTAATTATGGTTCATCAACTATGCTTCCTAGAGGAATCACTGAACCAAGAACATGCTCTACATGATAAATTATGATGCATGTAATAACCTGCAAATTAACTCCAAGGAATGCAAATAAACAGGTTCTGAAAATAAAGCTTGGTTAATACAAAATGAGACTTCCTCAAAAGATATATGTAAAAAGTATGCTTTCATTTATATTTAAAATAAAAACTTGCTAATATATTCCTAAAGTGTGTCTCTTAGAAATCTATAGCTCCATATGCCATGACCAAGATCAATATTTATTTATGCGTTTATAATAAAAGCAGTGTTGTCTTTCTCCTGTGAAGGCTGCAGAGATGAAATGGTTTATAGCTTCTTTATATTTTAAAACTTTAAAATTTCATTAATTCATTGAAGCTAGCGGAGGAATAATGCAGAGACATCCTCTTCTTTGTGAAGGAATTTTAATCCTTAATTAATCGTTTCTACAAATCTATTGCAGAAGGATCTTTTGAAGATTAATGAGAAAATATTTCAAAGCATATTTTCATTAATTCTCAAAATCTTAGATAATAGGCATTAGATAAAACGAGAAGGATTATATTACTATTATTCCCAATAAGAAAGTTAGAATGCCAAGTAATTCTTTAACTCAATTGTATAGGATGAAATATGCAAATCACTTAAGAATTGCATTACAAAGGCTAAGTGGCACCCAGTCCAAAAAAAAAATGATATCTCATACTATATTGCAGATTGTGAATTAGTTCTTTTCACAGCTTCATAATGAATCATATTGGTAATTCAGAGTGCCAAATATATATATATATATATATATATATATATATATATGTGTGTGTGTGTGTGTGTGTGTGTGTATATATATATATGTGTGTGTGTATATATATATATATACACACATATATATATGTATATATATACACATTTTAAGAAAGGAAAAACTAGTAAAATTATAATAATATATACTGATAACAAAAAATGAATATGGTCACATTTGACTTCTGCAATTACAAGAGATGCTCAAAGTAGTTACCGTCAGTGTCCAGACACTGCTCATTATGGCAAACTACTGCTTGAGCAACATTGACCAAAGTGTCCACTTGTATTGATGCACATGCCATTTCAATTTCTTTCTGAAGTACTGCCAGTGTAGCCGGTTTTCTATGGGACACCACATCCTTTAAGGTCCCCCATACGTAGAAGTCAAAGGGGTGTTAAGTCAGGAGAGTGTGGGGGAAACTCAAATGTTGTTCTTGAATTTCAAATACCACTTCAACATGGTCTTGTGCTCCTCCAGCAACCGTGCTTCCACAATTCTCTTTGACTGTCCTGCCTGTTGCATGGTGAGGCTAGCATTCATTTGATTAACACCATCTTTTGAGGGAACGACATATAACACATTGCTCCCATAATTCAATTCAACTTCGAAAAGTAATACATAGATAACATCTCTTAAACTGTGTATACATTTATTTTGGTTCTCCCAGTATTTGGCAGTAGATATACTCCCTATTACTCTTTTATGTGGTCAGTGTTGTTTTGTATGTCAAGATTTTGCCTTTAACATGATTATTGGATTAAAAAGCCTCCAACCCAACCTAGAGGTTATTATTTTGTGGTTGTGTCAAAGTTAGTTGAAAATCATTAAATCAAATTTAACAGTAGTTTAATTGAACACAAAGCATTTTGTACATAGGACGTATAGGGGTGACAAAGAAATGAAAAAGTCATCTTTTGTACCTTCCACAATCAAGTAAAAAAATCAAGCCTGGCAAAGTATCTTAAGTGAAAGAGCAATTAAAGATATAATAAAAGAACTAGGAAAATGATTTTCAATATAGGTAGGATGTAGTAAGATTAATTCTGTCTAGGACATACTGTGGGAAGGCTTTTTGGAGTAAATTTATTAACAAGATTCTTAAGGATAAAAGGCATTTTCATAAGGAGATGTGGAAGTAAAGATATTTATCCTCAGAACAGGTAAAAGCGGAGATGCAGGAAACCTTCAACTCAATAAGGGCTATTAAGGAAGTGTCTGGAAGGGTGTGCTGAAGCACCTATTGAGCGCCCCTTGTATGCTGGGAGATGAGTACAGGAAAGTAAAGAAGGTTACCCTGCGATGTGAATGGGGCCATGATGGATGTAAGCCCAGGGTACCATGGGAACATTCAGGAGTGGTGCCTCACTGGAGGGGGATGGAAGGAGAAGTCTAAGCACAATGAGGCTATCAGAAAAAGGACTGGGGTTCAAAGACTCAAAGGCGAAGAGGCAACAGTTTCAGCCACCAAATGGTTGAAGGAAGAGCAGAGAAGAGAGGATTTAAAGATAAATCTGAAGTTCCTGGCCTGAGACTGGAAAGTCTAAGACTGAGCAGAATTAGGAAATGTAGAAGCAAGAATAACACTGAGTAGAAGACAGAGGGCTCAGCTGTGGACATGTTGGGTTTGAAATAATTGAGGAAAACTGTCCAGACATTCTCAAAACATAGTAGAAATCGGTGGTCTGCAGTTCCCAGGCACAGTCAGGTATAAGGGCATCTATGTTGGGAGTCATCAGCAAAGAGAAAGGGCTGAAACGACGGCATCCAGGAGTAGCTGAAGAGTAAGCAAGCTATCAAAGAGGAGGAGGAGCTGGTGAAACCAGTTAAGAGGGCACAATGTTACATTAGGGCGCGAAGCTATTCAGGTCTCGTGGAAAACCACCAGGTAGCCCGAGGTCTGCCTGGCTGTACCTAAGCATATCTGACCATTCTAAGAGAGTAATTTTTCTTCTCTATTATCCTCTTAATTAGGCATAGTTAGAATTGGCTCTAGAGTTTTATTCATCTCCTTAGAAACTTAGGATTTTAGTGTTGATTCATAGTTCCTGTGTTAGTGCTGTGTGTGTGTGTGTGTGTGTGTGTGTGTCCCTAAAGGTAAGAGTCGTAGAACAATTAGCTGTTCAAATCTTCCATCTAGAGACATTTTAGGAAGAACAGTAGCTCATTAAAGGGTTATTTTATTCCAAAGAAACAGGATAATAAAGCCAAGTAATTTTGCAACTGTCTTCAACTCATTTCCCTTAGATGCAAGGTAATAACAACCTCTTCACACAGCTCCAGTTCTTTGAATGTTTTCAAATATAAATGCTTGAAATCAAACAGGAGATGAAGGAAAACTCAACAAAACGATCTCAAAAGCCTCTGAGCATTTAATCTCTTAATATTTTTTGGTAAAATGAATTTTACATGTGCAATGGTTATAATAATGGTATCCTGAAGCCATCAGGGTGGAGCTACAGATTTTCAAAATACAATTTTTATTGTAATCCTAATCAAGAAACAATGTTATTCATGCTTCATTGCATTTTAAACATAGCATGACTTCACCTCCAATGTGATAAAATATTGAGGTGTTAAATGTACCATTTATATTCCTTAAGCATTGACAGGAAGTGAATATTTGCCTTTCATTTGTCAGAAAGAAAGAAAAACAAAACAAACAAACAAACAAAAACCCCAGAAGAACCTCAACCTCATTATTAGAAAAATCTTTACCAAAACATTCCGTGGGTCTTTGAATCAGGATGATTGTATTTCTCTGCCAAGGAAATCTTGCGAACTTCAGCTGTGCATTAAAAATAATGGTCTAGCAAGATAGCAAATTCCAATTTCCTATGATCAGAGAAATCTTATTACCTTTATCCTCTCTCTCCCTTCCTGTTCACATAGGAAGTTAAAAGATGTTTTTCTCAGTTTGAATTTGCTTAGCTCTCCATTCTCCTAAGTGGAAGGTAATGTTCTAGGGACAGGCCGAGCACAAACTTCCTCTAAGAAATGCACTTCCAAAGCCCAACTTTATTTCTGGTGGCTGTTGAATTTCCCCGTTTGTGCCAATTGCAAAGTAGCATATTGTTCGTGACAACTTTGCACAATGGTGGCGAGCTGCAGATGGTGTGTCTTTTCAAATACGATAAATGCCTAATTTAGTGCTGATCTGTGGTAATCAGGAGAATGCTGCAGGCTCTTCAAGGCTCTCCTTTCGGGGATCCAGGCACGGCTCTTGGCTTCAGGCCCCTGTGTGAGCACGTGACACAATGTAGCAAATGACACCTATTGTAACTCTGAAGTGGCTCCGGCACCATTCTTAGAAATGAGAAGGCAAAAGTCTAGGAAGAGTAGATGGTACAGTGGAGGCCTTTTGAGCAGGTAGTGACCTGGGACAAAACAAGCAGGGTGATACGGTAGAGAGAATTCACATGTACGTGATGACAGTAGTGTGGGGAGCTAAGAGATTTCAGAAGAGATAGCCCTTAGAAGATGAAAAGGCCAGCTCCGTCAAGAGCCACATCAGAAGCACTTTAGTCAGTGTGATGGATTCAAGAGGGCCACAAGTGCTTGCCTTCTCCTCCCTTTTAGCTCTTAGCTTGGTCTGTGATTTGCTTTGACCAATAGTAGAATGTGGTGGATGCCTCCATGTCACTTCTGAGGCTGGACCACAGGAGACCTGTAACATCCTGTTGTGTGCAGTGGGGACTTGCTCTCTGACACCCGGCCCTTATGCTATAAGGGTCTCAGTGAGGAAGACTGAGGCATTCTGGTTAATGGGCTCAGGTCACTCTCGGCTGACCACCAGTCTCAACTGTCAGCCCCGTAAATAAGCCGTTATGGAGGCTCCAGCCCATTGAGCTGTCGGATAACTGTAGTCCTATCAGTACCACATGAAGCAGAACCGCCCAGCTCAGCTCAGTAATGCCACAGCATCAGGAGAGAGAATGCAGGAGGGGTTTGCTTGTTTTTGTTTTTAAGCCACTGAGTGGTGGCTTGCTTTGATATGCAGTGATAGCTTCCCCCAGATGGGGGAAGCATGGGTCAGGAGCTGGTGCTTGTAGTGTCATAGAACAAAAATGAGGACAGAGCATTACCTTACATCTTCCCTGGCCAGTTTTAGGGACTAGAAAAGTGTGTATATGTGATTGAATGAACCTGACAAGTTTCTTTTCATTCCCTGCACCATGAACTTCTTATTTGTCCTTTCAGACTTAAGTAAAATTCAGCCTCTCCATGAAGTATTCTCTGTCTACTGCAATTTGTAGACACCCCACTTTTTCTTATTGATTTTTGCACCAATAACCAGTGACAGACATTGCTGCACATGTTTGATGTCTGATAGCTTGGGGTGTGTTATTTATTTATTTATTTATTTATTTATTTATTTATTTATTTCCAACCAGCTCCCATGGTTCCTGAGGCCATCATTGCCTCGTCTCCTTTTGGCGCTCACGTGGTGCTGGGCTCGTTAAATCACTGTGTCTGTTGCTAGGAACTAAGGGACTCCATTCAGCACTAATTCAACAACATGGAAACAATACTCAGTGTATTTAGAAGGTAACTGCATCCATTTAGTGGTTTTCAAATATTGAGCAGGGTAGAAAAATGTGTTTGTATATTCTGGAAGTGGTTCCAGTTATGTAACTTTCAGCAACCATTTAAATTACCTCATAAACACTCCTGAGGTCCTGAGAAACAGTTTGAGCAGGCTTAATAAGTGAAATTGAAGGCTGGTGAGTCAAATAAAAATAATAGCTTCACACCTGACCTTTAGCAAAGAAAGAATTCTCAAGCAGATGAACTTACAATGGTTCTACTTCATTAAGTTACTCAGCAATGCATCACCAATGCTTGTTTTAGGAAAGGAAGTCATCACTAACAAACAGGGAATCTTAATACTGGCCTCTAAGGTCCCAGACTTGCTACAAAGGCAAAGAGTGCACATTTCTTCAAATTAAAAAATAAAAAAAATAAAACATGAATGCTCCTTTGACCACCTCAATTTGGATCTTGTTTAGGTACACACAAGACACCCAGGAAGGAGGGAGGGGAGTCAAATAGAAATAAGGTGATAGAAAGAGCACTGACACCAGGTGGTGAACACATAATGCAACACATAGACGATGCACTGCAGAATTGTACACCTGGAACCTATGGAATTCTTATTAATCAATGTCACCCCAATAAGTCCAACAATTAAAAAAAAAAGACACCTAGGAAGTTAGTAGCATGAGTAATCAGGTTTTAAAGAAATCAGGGTATAATCCTGTGAGATACTAAATACAATTAGAATGGTTTGGTTCACAATGATTTAAACATTTGTTAACATTTGCATATTTCTTCTCAAAGATCACTTTGTGTTTTCCTCATTATAGGAAATTAGAACAGATACATTCAAGGGTTCTCAAATTCGGATAGCTACAGTTTGCCGTGTATACTAGGGCAAACACAGAATTAAGACCAAGAAAATACCTAACCTAAAGCCAATCAAAACACCTCCATGCTCTTCAAGAGGCTTCCTTCAGGTCTGACTCTCCCCACAAGGGGAAATGCTTTATGCAATAGATTGATGAGAAGCGAGATGGACAAAAATCCTACTGACTCCCATACACTGCTCCATTTTCAACAGAAAAGCACATCATCTACTATTAAATAAGGAGGTTTCTTTGGATTAAGGTTCAATGATCTGTTCATATTGCTGGTCTATAAGCTGATATGAATAAAACACATTATGCCATCTTCTAAATATACATATTTGCATTATAAACCCTTTCTTTTCAGGGTACCTGTTAAAACAAATCTCATTTTACTACCCTATCATAAAATATTTTTGGTTTAAGCAGCATCAACTTATACCACTTAGCCTATCTCTTAGTGTGGTAGAGAAGTAGAAGAGCTTGGGTGTATTTTTTCCATATGAGGACCTGATTTTGATACCCCTCCCCACAACTCTTATTATTGTAGCCAAAGAAGCAGGAGGGAAATGATGATAGAACCAGAGACAGACAGATAGAGAGAGAGAGAAAGAGGGAGAGTTACCTGATGGTCACTTCCTCTCAATCTGCTATTTGAGTACACAATAGGTAAGAAAACATGAGAGTAAGGGTCAATTTTTCTATGCTACCAGCTAAACTTTTCAAACTCCTGAGTCAATTATTAGGGTCTCCTGAGCCATGTTGCATTGGTAGTAACCACTGTAAACATAGACTATTGAGTGTGGGGTATTGTGTGAGTTATGAAATAAATGATAGGAAAGCCTATTTCAAAGGCAAGTGTGTATAACCAGGGTAGGTATAGCTGGAGTGCTTAGGGGAAGGAAAGTGGGAATCATTGATATCTCCATCTTAAAGGTAAAACAACTGAATTTGGAGATTAAGTAATTTGGCTGGTTGAAACCGACACTAATCTGCTTGCTTTTAACCAATACCTGCTGCTGTGTGTCCATAAAGTTATAATTACTGATGGCTGGAAGGGAACTTGAATGGAGTTCTCCAGAAAAAGCTCCCAATGACAGCAAGACCACGGTTTACTTAACATCAATATTCCTCAAAGTTATTCCATGAAAGATGGCAATCTTGACTGAAGAATTTCTGTATCACTTAAATTATTGGTAAAATCTCCCTCTCTTGGGTTACACTGAGTGAGAATGAGCTGCATTTTGACTGTGGGTTTGCTTTCGTGAAACCCACGTGTATGTCAGAACTCTAAGTGTCGACAACAGTCATTGTGTGATTAAAACGGAGACCAACTTTTTATTCTAAGTCTTGGCTGGATGGCTCACAACTAAACACATGTTTGTTTCTCATCTCACAACACTGACCAAGCTGTAGTTATTCTAGAGTGGGACTTAGATAGGTAAGATTATTTTTAATCTTAAAATATGAAAAATGAATCTCTTTCCAGAGATCTGTGAAAAGTCTTAAGATACAGAATAGTAAGAGGAGGGTGGGTGAAGAGAGAGAGAATTTAGTCCTGGATTAAATGCAATACCTCTTTTCCATTTAGAATGTTAGTGAATAAATACTTGGTCTTATGAAAGTTGTTTCAAAGACGATGTTAATGAAAAAGGTACAGTAAAGAATAAATATTGTCCAAATTTTTACCTTGACATCAGTGAGTATGTGACTTAATTTACTGATGTTGGCACGTTATAAATGCCCTGTCATTGTCAGCAACCTCTCTTAGACAGAGAGGACCACTGTACTATCCCATATTAAGCAATAAAACTTAGAAGGTGAATGAACTGCCATAATCCATCAAGAGCATTCACAGCTGTCATCAGTTTGACCACCAATTATCTAAATTTATAACTGACGTAAACAGAAAAACCTGAATTAAACCTTTAATTTGCTGCCTCTTCACCATTTGGTCTTCTTTATCTTCCCCATTAGAGCCATTGTTAGTCTAGCCCTATTAACTAATTCAGAGGAAACGTCAGTAGAAGATCAATGTATGAATCCCCATGGCCTATTTGATGCCCAAATGTTCCTTTTATGAAACACTCTTCCTATAGATTCAGAGTACTTTACTGCCATCGTTTCAATCTGGCCTGTGTGATTCTCAGTAAACAATGGCAGACCCTTCTCTAATGACACAGATGCATGCCGGATACAATTATTTTTGCAACTTCAATTATAACATGAGATTAGCAGAGCAGACCCTGAATTCAAACAGGAGATACTTGCCAGTTCCAAGGGGTCCTAACTAATATGAATGTATTGTTCTTCTTTCTAGAGGTGAAAATGCATATTTTGTCTCACCCCCTTCACCTCCTTCTCAGTTTGTTTGTGTTCTGTGTGATTACACACATTTGTAATGAAAACCATTACGGCTACCGCTGTGGAGACATAGACACGTGCTGATACCCCCGTAGGTTCATTGCACAGGCCGACAGTGAGAGTCCATTCAGGAAGAGAGCATTTCCGTGCACTGATTGTAAGGAGGGAGGAGTGGGGCAGGCAATTGTTTTCTATTGAATGCCTACTATGTACAAGGCACTGTAGGGAATTACTACTTAAAACTACAAATATATTCTATTTTTGTTAATTAAAACATCAAGGGTATTTTCAAAAGGCCTAAAACATCTATCCTTTTGCATCCCCTTCCCTTCAACAGTCCTTTCAGCACTTCTCTGTGGCTTATCATCTCCTTCCTTATTACTAGCTTAACAGAATTCTAGGCAAGACTGACAGCCAAAAACAGGAGTGTATGCATAAACATAAATTTCCATATGTGCATATATATTCAGAAACTATGAGAAAGAGCTGTGAGTTATGAGATCAATGATAACAAAGTCTATTTCAAAGATAAGAGCATGTAGCTGAACATGGGTGTAGCTGGAACAGTTGGTTAGGGAAGGCAAAGCATCAAATGAAAGTGAGATGCTTTATTAGGTTTATTTTGGGGGATGATTA
Organism: Lyroderma lyra; assembly: GCA_004026885.1. Lineage (NCBI taxonomy): Eukaryota > Metazoa > Chordata > Mammalia > Chiroptera > Megadermatidae > Lyroderma > Lyroderma lyra. The sequence goes on along the minus strand of PVJL010006022.1, from coordinate 52,542 downwards.
AGGCAGAGCTCATTAAAGCTCCTTTAGCCTCTCTTCTCATTTTTTTTCACCATAGACATTGTTAATTTATCCCAATTGTGTGGTGATCTTATAAATACAGTAGAGTCTCAGTTAACTGGCACCCATGGGGATTGGCAGATGCCGGATAAATGTAAGTACACTCTCTGTTAACCAGAACCCAAGCAATTGGCAGTCTGAAGCAACCGGCAAAATGTTTTGCCAGTTGCTTGAGAATTTTGCTGGTTAACAGAGAGTTTACTGTATGGAGCAAGATCTTCAAAGTGAATAGTCTAAAGCAGTGGTTCTCCTAATGCCGTGACCCTTTAATACAGTTCCTCATGTTGTGGGGACCCCCATAAAATTATTTTCGTTGCTACTTCATAACTGTAATTTTGCTACTGTTATGAATCGTCATGTAAGTATCTGATAGGTGGTTTCCGATGGTCTTAGGTGACCCCTGTGAAAGGGTCATTCGACCCCCAAAGGGGTCGCGACCCACAGGTTGAGAACTGCTGGTCTAAAGCACTTTGATGCTAAATTAGACAACCTTGAAGGTTGAGCCACCAGAGTTTTCAGTTTACACATTCATTTTGTTGCTTTCAGAACATTTCAGACATTTTTCCATTTACTTCCCAAGAAGTGAATGTCACTAATTTACTTCTTGGGAGGAGTTTGTGCATTTGAAAGTTCTAGTTGGGCATTTGGAATGACCTAGTCCTGGTCATTCACATGACTAGGAATCCAATATTACACTTGATTTTTAGTTATGTAAGACAGACATTGAACTTCCCTGTGCGACCTCATCCAGGTCTTCACTTTCCTTAAATAGTCACCTGGGGACTTTAGACAATTGATAAATCAAGAGAGTAAATGATCAGGTTAGTACAGCTCTTTTTATTTCACCAGGCTTAACAGTTGGGACTGTGCTAGAGTACCAAAAAGAAATGCATAGCGAACAGGGGCTGAAATATATTTGAGTTAATTTTTTATCATGGAACAAGAATGTCAGAGGTAAGGGATTGCTCACTAATGCCAGGCTGGAACCTCATTCTTATCACTATCCCCCTCCTCCTTATTCAACATGTTACATTTTCTCTTATACTGGTTGTCTCATGTGCTTTAAGACCTTTGGAAGCTCCAGACATCACATCCCTGTTCATGGAAGGAGGAGGGGGAAACAGGAGAAATCCCTAGGGAATATCTGCTTATTTCCCATTTTCCAGAACTGTATATGTAAGATGGTCAGTCCAAGGAGTAATGGGAAAATGAGTACCTCCGAGGACTAGGTAGAGAACCTTCCTGAACCAAATCAGGGTTGTATGTGCTTGGAAGAAAAGAATGGGGTTGGATTGGCAACTAGGTGTGTCAGGTGAGCGATGGGGAAAATCAGCTTCTCAAGTGAGATGCCTTAAGAGATTAGGGGGACACAGATGAGGAGGTTTCCCTTCTTAAGGTTTTATTACAGACAAGTTTTGTATTTCTGAAAAACTGTGGCCCAACAGCTGAGAAAAACCCCAAATATTCCTAAATCCACAATCAGAGCTATTCAATAATTGACAACTGATATATATAGCATCAAGCAGTCTGGTACCTTTTTATTAATACATATACTTGCAAGCACAATGAAGCAGGTCTCAAAAGCTGGAATTCTGTACTCGCCAAAGACATTCATCATCTGGTCACCACCATGGTGGTGTTTTAGATTGTTTTCCTGTAGTCTTTGAAGAACAGGTGGTTGTCCTGACCTTCTATCTTAGAGAGGTTTCCTTTTTATAAGAGGCAACTCACATGATCTTATCCTATTTTTTTTTTTTTGGTAACTCTCTCCTGAAGTCTTCACAAAAATGCCCCAAATATGTTAAAGTTTCTGCTTCTCAAAATAGCTATGAGAAGGTTGACTTCTCAAAGGCAAGAGACTTTACAAGGGCCTCTTAGAATGAGACAACCAGACATTGAAAATCTTCACATTTGAGTTGAAAGTAGACCAACTCTTTAAAAATATATATTTTTTATTTTTACTCCAGAGTACAAAATGAACTTTTTTTTTCCAGAATGAATTTTAGATAAAGATTGAACTAAATAAGTATATGTGGGCAAGGTAATAAAAAATGGAAATGTTATGAAATAATGATGGTAATATATTTTTCTTTGAACTATTCTTTTTGAAGGATGTTTTTACATGTATTTTCAATCTTAAAAGGGTATAAGAGGTATTTACTTGTTTTTTTTTTATTTAAAATATGTTTTTAAAAGAGATAAGAAAATAAACCTTTATTTCTAAATCAAGATTGAGTACCTGCTCCTACTGTGGCACACCCCAATCAGGATAAATCCAGAATCATAATCAAGTCTACATCTTTCTACAGAATTTTCCTGATTCCTGAAAACTTTGCTTTTCCTTTTTCTTCTCCCTCTTTCTTTTCCTCTTTCTTTTCTTCCTCTTCCCCTTTTTTCTATTCCAGTAAATGTTCTGCTGTGTAATAGGCTTTTGCCAGTAGACTTTGTACTCTAGAAATCTCTTATTCATTTAACAAAAATTTTGTAACATACATGATCTAAATTATTGCTAAATAAAACAAACCATCTTCCATTTTAGAAACCTTCTTTTCTAATTGCCATGGCTTGTTCAATCTCCCTTAGCCCAATTTTAAATAGTTTGGTTCATCAAAGAATGAAATAGGTGAGTTAAAGACTACTTTACTTTACATTTTAATGTCTTATTTTTAGACAATTTTAAATGTACTTAAATAGAATTAGAATTAGCACCAAAGAAAGAAAATACAAGCTTAAGTAAGTCCGTAATACATGTAAATCATAATTGTAAAAATTATTAATACATATTTTGAAGAACTATGTCCATGTTAGAGGCTTTTCTTTGAAACACCAACTCAAGTCCTACCTTATCTGTGAAAGTTTCTTGACCTCTTGGGCCAGAGTATGTTGTTCACCTCTTAATTCAATACTTATCTTTCAGTTGACAATTAATCATGTGACACCTCTTGTCTGAGTTATAGTTTATCATATCATGAATATGCTCATCTATTCCTTATCTCTCCAATTAGAATGCAAAATTTACAAAATCTTCTGATTTTGCTCAGTGTCCTAGATCCAACAGGCTCTTAATTGGTTACAAACTGGTTTTCCCAAAATTAAACTTCTCCTTTAAAAATGACAATCCTGTTTAGTGCATTTGGAAATAACCTAATATAGGAAATCAATATATAAAGTAAATCAATCTTTGACTCACTTCCTAGAGGATTTTTACCATAAACTTTCTTTTAAGTTCTGGAGCTTTACTTTCTGCTGATATTTCATGTTTTGGGGTTTTCTACAAAGAGCTCATTGTATATTCACTTCACCAATACTCTCTCAAGGAATCAAGGAAACAGACAATAATTTCTACCCCAACTAGCAAAAATCAGGCCCAGATGTCTTTATGTCAGTGTAATTATAAATATAGCTGTAAATCTGTGTTTCATCCAGAAAGTATGATAATACATATTGTATGATTGATGGTAGGATAATGGAAGTGCAAGATGAAATGTTTCAGAGTTAAGGTGTCAGTATTCTAACAGGAAATAGCTCTGATTTTGCCAATCTGGTCTTAGTTGTCAGATTCTCCAGAAATCTGCAGCCAAGACTGTAATAGGAAAACACAGTATAAATGACACACACACACACATGTGCTCATTCACAATCACAAAAACATAAAACTATAAGATGTCTTTGCTACATAAACTGACAGGAAAGAGTTGGAAATAAAAAGAGCTCATTTATATATTCAAGGGTTGGAAAAATATAACATAAAAGGAACCAGTTGATTTGTTCTTCTCTTCCAATCTGTGCTTATCTGTATCAAGAAGCTATTCATTAATATCAAGTGACTAGAATATCTTAAACTGATCCACACAAAGTTTTTAATGTAACATCTCTTTTGACATTTAATTCTAAAATTAACTAAAACTTCATGCCTCAGTGGACTGTGTGATACATTAATCAATTCTGTTAGAATGAAACTAATCATTTTTAGATCATTTTGATAAGAATGATCATTTTTTTATTCTCTTCAATCATTCTTTTTGTGAAAAAAAAAACGAAAAGAAAATGTCAAGCACTTAAAGCAGTCATAAAAAGTGAAATATCTTTGGAATGAATAAAATTATTCAGTATCTTCAGGAGTTTCACACACATATGATACATAAAATATTTTCATTTTATGAATCAAACATGGAGCAGGGAATGAGTCTACACTGGATGGAGGAAGGCAGCCAAGTGCTTTATCGACAGCCTTTGAAATTGGGATTTCATTCTATTATAATCACAATGATAGCTTGTGTGGTGTGCACAGTGCATTCCACAACTAGAAAATGGTTATGTCTAAAAATTCCATCCCCTTCTTTTTATGTGATAAAGACGTGTTTTCAGCATCATCAATAGCTAAAGCAACGCTCATCTGCGACCATCTGTTCTTATTATAAAACAGTAGATGCTGGCAGAATTTTCTGTCTTTGAGCTTGTTCAAATGTTAGAACACCTGTTTGATCTTTACCAAATCAGACTCTTCAGATGGTTAATGTGGGTGGGGGGTCGGGCACAGGGAAGGAAGGCTTTTATGGTTCCTTTTAAATTGGGAAACATTAAATAAATGAATTAATTTTTTTCAGTTGTTAATGATTATTCATCTTCTACTGTTGGAAAAAGTTACAGTACTAAATGTTTAAAACTATGATTCACATTGAAACCTCTATAGTTAAATGGGGAACATACAAAAATATATTTTTGATCATCCACAAATGAAGATATTATTATCGTGTACTGAATCAATACCTGATTCCTAGAGCAGCATCAGCACGTTGTGAGTAGTCAATGTACATGTGCTTAATAAATAAAAGTGTGTTTAATCATCATAAGGCAGTGTGGTTTGCATTAATATTTGCATTTTACAGATGAGAAAGACAGGCTAAAATAATTTGCAAAGCTATGATTCAGAGCAATTTCTCTGTGTGGTTTTTCCATTAGACAATGTGAGTAATTGGTCTCAAAGGCTTTTTCTCTGTTAGCAACTTCTTAATAGATACTAGAAAGATTAGAAAGACCAGAGCCGGGAAGTATTGGGTTGGAAATCTTGTCAGAGAACATGACTTTTGAATAATTTTGAAAGCAGGAGCAACATGTTTGGTAACCTAGGAGTAAGCAAAGGAGGTGACATGAATTCTTGGAACAAGAATGCTCACTACAGTGGTGCCCTCCAGCTCACAGTGGTGCCCTCCAGCTGGCAGTGGGAAGAGATGTTTGGATTTACGTGCAGGGAGGAATGACGGATAGAGAGATATGATATGGCCCCTAATTGAGAGCTTGAATCTGGTACAAAGTGGAACTGGGGGAGTGACTGATGTGCTTACAACCACAGTGGTGGGTGAGTCCTTCTGGTGGGTGAGGGATGGCCTGGCAGACCTGGGTACCTGGCTGCCTGGGAGGCCAGCCCAGCAGGACCCAGCCCAGGCCAGTGGCTGCTGGCGCTGGATTTAGCCAAGATGGAGAAATGCTCTCGTCAGAGAATCTGCCAATTTGAGCCCTGGTGTCTCCAGGCCCCTCTCTGCCCTTCAGAAATCCCCGAAGGGCAATGAAGCTCCTCGTTTTGTCTTTTGCCTTAACACATAATCATTTTTCGTGTCATCTTAGCATGGCCAACTTGCATATGAACATATAAAAACAACTCCAAAAGTCAACTAAAACAAAATATTTGGTTTCTGTTTTGTCACTGAAGCACCTACAACAACAACGAGTTGGGATGATTTAAAAAAATAACATTGGAATTGAGGAGAGATTGAAAGATTATCTTCTCTAGCTGTTTAAAATTTGTGTTGGTTTCTTTTTTTTAGACAAGGAGACTGGCACTTGGAAGTGATTCCATCTATTCTTTCATTTACCACAAGTTCTGGAGTCAAGATTTGTCATAAATTTGAATCTTGGCTATCAATTTATTATCTGGGTAACTTTAGAGAAGCCATTGGATGGTCTCAGTTTCTTCAGCTATGAAATAAAGATATTTATAGTGTGATAATCATTATAATCAGAGTAAAACCTTATTTTTTAAGACACAATAGCATGGTAATAAAAGATTCATGTTTTGGAGCCCAACTGCTGGGGCTTAATCCCCAACCCAAGCCGTCAGAAGCAGTGCAAACTTGTAGCAGGTGCCTAGCTCCCTGCGCCTCAGCTCCCTCCTCTGGAATAATGGGATATGTATATCTATATTTATAGAGCATTAAACAAAAACTATGTATGTATCACCATACTTCAGGCCAATAGCATGGGATCAGGGCTAGTCGCTACACATTTAAGAAAGACAGCTCCTCCGGCAAGTTGCCCAGAGGCTAGGCAGGTAACACAAAGGAACAACTGTAATCCAATGCAAGTGCTATCGTCGATGTTTCCTGTGTGTCTTCTAGAGTTCAAAGTGGTCTGGGTCAGTCAGAAAGCGTTTCAGTAGCGAGTCATTTGAGCTCAGTCTTGAAAGACGCATAACTGTTAATAGACCTTGGGGAAGGAAGAGTTGGTGTGTGTTGGGAGTCTGAGGAATGGGGAACAAAGAGTAGTAGGTCAGCTAGACAGAAAACACGTGCCTAGCGTTAGAGGAAGTCCAAGGGGTGGTGGTTATTTTGTATGGGTGTTGGTAGACTGTGCATGGGGAGACGTGCAATGTGGAAATGAATCGTTACATAGTGATTCCATGAATAAGGGACTTGTTCAAAGCACTGCTAAATTATGCGCTCTTTATCCTGAAGGCAATGAGGTACAGTGGAAGTATTTTCATCAGAGGGATGGCTTGATTAGGTTCTCCTTCTTAAATATGGATGGATGCCCCCTACCCACTTCTGAGTATTTGGATATGGCAATGCCATTATCTGTTAACTGTTTTTCCTTCCTTAATCAGATGATGATTTTCTTAAGGACAGTGATCGATCTGTCTTTCTATTCCCAACATCTCTCATGATACTTGGAAGAAGTAGGTACTTAGTAATATAGATGGATGGATGAGTGGATGGATGGATGGATGGATGAATAGAAAAGACAAAACAAAACTTCAGTTAAGAGGCTTTCTCTTAATTCATGTCACTTGATAAGGATCTAAGAGTGTCAGGAGCAGGAGACACAGAAGGGTAACAGGTTCAAGAGATATTTAAGTGAGAAAGTTGACAAATATTGGAGTTGGAGACTGAATTAGAGGCAAGAAGAACTTACCTAGAATGACCTATAGACCTAGACTTTGGTCAGTTCAGTGGATTATGATAACATTCAATGAGAATGAATACCCAGGTTCACAGGTTAAGACAACAGGTTTACTTCCGGACGAGTCTAACTTAAGGAACTTGTGGATCAAATGAAAGGATCTCTAGAAGGGAGGTGAATGGACAGATCTTCATGACTTTTAACTCAGAGTCCACTGTACTGTCCCCTATGTAATAATTTTTTAAATCTAAACAATCACTAGAATATTAAAACAGTTTGTGTATATGATTTTTTTTTTATTATAAAATCAAAGAGGATGTTTTTCTTGACCATCTTTCTAGAATGTCCTTAATCCCACCTTGGTGTTGGAAAATGATACCCATCCATGAGTGCCCACGTTGAACAACAACTCTTCTAAGAAGGCTTGTCACCTCCTTCTGGATATAATAATCAAACACATAGTATTTGGTTCTACTTTGTCTTTAGCACTTGTACCAGTGTATTTGGGTATTTGTCTTCATCTTCCTTTAATACGTTCAAGATAGCATCATGGTTGCTATCATGGACTTTGGAATTGCTGATAAGGTTTTAAATTCTCAACTTGGTCACTTAGCTGAGTGATCTGGGGGAAGCAGCTTGTCCTCTCTTAGGCTCATTTTTTCCTCATCTATAAAACTCAAAGGACAGCACCTACCATGAAAGGTGGAAACCCTCCACCCTTCATCACATTCTACGTGGGACTCTCATCTCACCCCCACTTTTCTCTGTTTTGGCCATGCTGACTTCCTCACTGTCCCTGGAATGACGGACACATGCTCTTTTGCCCTCGAGTGCTTGTCCCTAAGCCATCTGCATGGCTAGCTCTCTCTCACTTTTTAAAAACATTTTCACAAAAGCCATCTTCTGGCTCAAGTAGAGAGAAAATGCTGCTGAGTCTAATACAGAACACATGCATGCCTATTGACAAAGGCTAGAAGGAATTTACTCCAAAGGAAACTGTATCAAGGAGGAGAATTATGTGTAAATTGTTCCCCTTATACATTACTGCTTTTGATGTCATTTTGACATTTGAAGTGTAATTGAAGTTCAATTTCTCAGTGAGACCTTCCCTGTGTCTTCTAGGTAAACTCTCAGTTCCATACCACAATACTCTATATTAACTTCCTCTGCTTTATTTTTTTCCCTTTAGTATTTACTGCAATCTAACATGCAAGATATTTTACTCATTTATATTTGTATGCCAAACTGAAAAATAAGTTTCTTGAAGATGAAGATTTTTGTCTGTCTTGTTCACTGCTGTATCTCCAGTGCCTAGAATATTAAATTACCTGGCTCATAGTAAGCACTCAAAATTATACTTGAATGAATGAATGACTTATGTAAATTACTTAGCATATCATCTGGCATGCACCAAGTACTCATGAAGTGGTAGGGGTTATTGTGAATTTTCCTATTTTGTAAGATCTATAGAAGTCATGAAATACACTGCATTCATCATTGTATTACTACAAGAAATACTTAATGGATGAATGAATGAATGAATGAGCTGGCCAAGCAGAAGTAAAAGTTAACTACTTGTGTGACTGTTGGTGATGTGGCGTTGCCTTCCCATCAACACTAGCGTACTGGAGAGATGCTAGAAAGCAGGGTGGGACCAGGGGAGTGGTTGTGTAAACCCAAGCAACTCCCCAACCCCCCCCACCCAGCCTCCCTGCGTTTTAATGGGTTGGTTATTATGCAGGTAGGTCCCTTTGCAGCTCTCACAGTTTCTGAGTGTGAGTCCCAAAACCTGAGGTGAAAGGTAAAATCTTTTACTTCTTTAACTTTCTTTTAAATCAATTTGCCTTCATAGTGAATGAGAACGAAATTTACAAAAGTCAGATTGTACAACTCTTCTCTCTCCACAAAGATGTGCATGCACACACACATACGCTCACACACAATCTCAGCCTGATAATTTTTAACTAATTTTCATGCCTTTGTCTCAGTGATTTGTGGCAAGTGTGAGGATATAATGACTTATAAAGGGGAAAGTGTGTGTCAAAAGCAAGTGTAACCAGTCTGGTAGCAGGTGGTACCCAGGGGCAAAGTCAACCCCCAAGTTTAAATTACAAAGAAGTATTGATCCTGATGGTAAAGCACGCTTGGAAATAAAATTGACATGGGATGAATATGATATTGAAATATTGAAAAGTGTGATAGAGAATTTAATTGTATATCCAAAGGGAATTGGAGAAAATGAACCATTTGGTAATGATCTTTCCTTCAAACATGTATTTTCCTGTATAGGCCATGCTCACACGCCCATAATTAGTTGCCCTGGTTTCTTACTTCACTTAATCAATTTCAATAATGATTTAGTTTAATAATTAGAAAGTTTCGAGTTCATGTGAAATCCAGAGCAGATCAAAAAGAGCTACAGAAGTAATTTGAGTCAAGGTTACAAAAATAACTTTGGCTCAGGACTTGGAGTAAATGAGTATGACACCCCAAAAGCTTCGAGTGAGAACCCAGACACTGCAATAGGGCGCCGTGAACCTCAGATAAGTTATAGTACTTATCTCCTCATTTTAGATTCTTTTGCTGTAAACATGAGCATGATCATTCCCATTTCATTTTTGTTGTTCTGAAGCATAAATATGATGATGTGATTGAGTCAGGCACATATAAGAAGATGGATAAAATTCATGTACCTACGTGTTTAAAGAAAACAGTCCTATAGCTTAGAAGATCACAAGATTGTCTGAAAAGCCAGAGGAAAAATGTTTGCAATTGTATTTCATAGATGAGGAGACATGCTCAAAATGGTTAAGCAACTTGCCCTAGACACCATGCAGGGATTGAAGTTCACATCTCCTGATTTTTGGCCTAGTGTTCCTCTTCAATCTGCCACTCCCAAGTGTTCCAAGAGTTTATTCTTGAGTGAAGACTGTAAGGGTCCTAGTAGCATACTTTCCCCTCCCCCCCCAAAGGCATAACTACACATTTAGTGACCCATTTACTTAGCAGCACCTATGTGCTAGGCACTATTCTGCCAACAGCAAGCAGAAAGACAGAAGTCTCTACCCCATGAAGCTTATATTGTGGGGGAATTGATTCACCTGTGAGTGCCACCGCATCCCAGACACAGCCCAGGAACTAAAGAGTTAACTAGTCCTTGTCCTGACATTGTATGTGAGGAAATCTACCAGAAAAGGCCGAATGGAGATCTGGCAGGTTAAGAACTCTGTAGGTTCAGACATGGAGAAGGATGAGGAGGTTAGTTCAGCTCTAATGTGTCCATAAAGTCTTCCCAAATCTGACCAATAAGCTTAGCCGTGGAGTGTCAGAAGATAAATCCAGTTACCTGAGCCGGTATGGAAGGTTCCACCTGGGGGAGGACCTCCCCCTTGCTCTGAAAGTCACTATGGGCGGTTTATTACCTAGAAAACAGCACACCAGCCGGGTTATTAAACTATGTGAGTTTTCTGAAATAACTCAGCTCCTTAACAAAAAGGAAATTAATGTACTTCTACAGCAAGCTCATCCAACCTGCGGCCGCAGGCCGCAAGCCACCCAGGACGGCTTTGAATGTGACCCAACACAAATTTGTAAATTTTCTTAAAACATGAAAATTATTCATGAACCTTTTTTTACCTCATCAACTATCATTAATGTTAGTGTACTTTACATGTGGCCCAGGACAATCCATCTTCTGCCAATGTGGCCCAGGGAAGCCAAAAGTTCAGACACCCCTGTTTTCAGTAGTGTGCTTTTTGGTATATACAGAAATCACGTAGGTAGATTTTGTGCATAGCTGTTAGGGGTGGCATGTTTCTCTCTCCCATAAATTCACAATGCGATGGGATTTGGGGGTGGAGTCTTTGGGAGATAATTAGCTTTAGATAACCTTCCTTATGGAATTAGTGCCTTTAAAAGAAGGGGAAGACCAAGAGCTTGCTCTCTCCCCGCCAAGACTGAGTGCCAATGCAGGCCATGTGTGCACATGGCGAGAAGGCAGCATCTGCAAGCCAGGAGCGGGTGCTCACCCAAAACACAGTCTGCCCCATCCTCACCTTGGATTCCCAGCCTCCAAAGCCCTGAGAGATAAACGTTTGTTGTCTAAGTCCCCCAGTCTATGGTATTTTACTGTAGCAGCCTGAGCTGACTAAAACGGTGACATACTTTTCTTATGGGATTCTTCTGAGAAAAAAAAAAACATGTGAAATTGCACATAAGCAGGCAAAGGTGATGAGGACACACAGAGGAATTTAACAGAAGACTTGATATATTTAAATAAAAATAATAGTTGGCAATGAGAAATTGTTTCATATATAGTGAAAATATTTATTTATATATCTAATGCTTTCTGATATTCTTACTGTAATATAATGTATTTGAGCTCTTTCTAAGGTAGTTTCTAGTTGGTCCTCCTTAAAACGACTTACCAAATTGAAATATGGATTAAATTTTGAAATCAGCTGAATATTTGTATTACTCAAAATTTCTTGAAATTACTCCGAAAATCTCAGCATGAACAATTCTTAAATTTGTGATCAAGTCTGGGATAAATCATGGCTTTGTGTTACTTTTGATTTTATTTTTAAGACCTACTAAAGTTTAGCTGGGAGTACCTAGGATTTTCTGATACACTTTTGTACAATAATTCTTTCTAAGCCTGACTATTACTGCAGCTATCTCTTACGCAGGTTTGTGGGATGGGTCCAATTCATGTTTTTAGTTTGGTCTTCAGAGTTTTCCATGCCTCTTTCAATTCTTGCCCTGCCATCCTGATACACAGTCATGTGTAGCAGTCATTGAGAAAGTACAGTATCTATCAGAGTAAAGAGACACATTGCTTTATTTTGCCTTTTTGTTCTTGTACATTTTGCTTTTACTTGCTCAACATATTTACATTGCCATCTCCTGAGTTAGGTAAGTCTGGTCCAGTTTTTAATCGCTTAGGACAAAATTTGGAAAAGAACCTCAATGAACTGATTATAGATGTGCCATATTCAGGCTTAATTAAGGGAGCTATGTAGGGACATGTTCCTTGTGCCAGATCTGCCCCAGTCTGAAGTAGAAGGAAATTGCACACATAGGCTTGCTCAGCTGGACTGAGCCTGAAGAGAGATTGGCAGGACATGTTTAGGAGAACTCACCCCTTCATGTGCATAGCACACGTCTAATTAAATGCTTATCATGTGCTCAGTGCACGAATGTATGGTCTCCTACACTTAGCACATATTCCTTAATAGGACCATGAATTCAGCACTTTGATGGGTGCTGGGGATACAAAGATTTTAATGCAACACATGCCCTGTGTAAGACAGCTCACAGCATTGTGAACACTCCTTTGGCTAGAAAACAAAAGCAAATACAAAGCAACAAACAAACTCAAGCAAACATTTAAGTTTGTTTGTTTGTTTTTTAATTGAAATTAGAACTGTTTTTAGTGTGTAGTACATGAGTTAATGAATAGTCTTACAGAAAGGGCAGGGAAACATTCTGAGTATCTCTTGCTCACTTTTCTGTTCCTAATTGAACACCACCCAACACTGAGACGGGAGCAGCTCGATGTTTATGGAGCAAATTGATAGACCGATTGATCGGTATGTCCATTGAGTATTCAGCCCACACCGGCCCACACGTCTCAGAACCACTGCAGTTGCTTATGTGGGACTGGCATTATGTCACGTGGGCTGTTTTCTCTACGTGGTTAGATTCTCTGATGGAATCACACAACTTCTTGTGCGGGGAACTGGAAGGACCCTTCTGAACTCCTTAAAGCACGGAGCGCGTGACACAGCCATGAGGGGCCATCTTTCCAGTGCCCAGACCAGGAAATGCTGGCCGGAGCCAGGACACTGCGACATCCCTAGCTTTGTTCTAACAAACTCTTCTCATTTCAGTGCTCTGTGTTAGGACTCCTGCAGCTCAAGGCACTTCTCTGGAAATCCTCTAAAAGATTTCTTCTGCCTTCTACAGCATCCACTGATAGGCAATGACTCCAGAGGGTTAAAGGGTCACACTGGAGCAGCTGTCGGGGGGCAGACTGTGGGGTTCCTGGAGGTCCCCTCACAGCGTCCCAGCAGTCTCATGACGCCAGGACATGTGAGACATTGGAAACTCCGAATCAGAGTTTAGAACGTAGTGCCACATTCTAAACTGACACATTTTAAACCTGGATCCAAGCCAGTGGACCAAGCAATTTAGGACATGATCATTGGCTTGCAGAGGGAGGCTAAAGTTTGGCTCTTTCCCCATTTAATCAGGGCAAAGCATTTGGGAACTCAAACCTGAAATCACCCATTATCACACACCAGAGTCTTCATTCATGAATTAAAGGCAACTTAAGTCAATCAAATTACACTGTCCTTTCCCACATTCACTAAGGATGAGGAGGCCTGGGCCATCACAGGGCAAAAAAATGCAGATGGCAAGATGGCTTACGCAGAGGACTTTTCAACACTAACTTTGAAGAAATACATCTTTTCTTGTGTGGTGGTGTGTGTCTATGCATTTTCTGGGATTAAAAAAAAAATCAGATCCTGTAAGAAATAAAAGCACTTTAGAAGAAGAGCAACTGAAAAACTATTCCATTAGATATAAAGCAAATTATTTTTCATCAACATTATGGAGTGTCACTGGATGGATGTAACAAAGAGAAAATAATTTCGGTTCATGCTAAATATTTTAGGTTCTTTGCATGCTACAGTTTCATTGCTGAGTGCTATTATCAAGCGTTCTAGTGAAATATAGTCCTCAAACGGCAACAAGAAATACTTGCAAAATCGATATGTTTTGCATTAATTACATGTACAAATACAATTAGATGTTATGAAATAACTTTATAAATTGTATTTAAGGTACAATTTATGTACCTTAATGTTTCAAAAATATAACCTAAGTAATAACGTATTTTATTTCAAAACATTCCATATGTTATGTTTTCCATTAGGGGTAGTATTTATTTATTTATGTTTCTAAGTAGATTGACACTTGTTATAGTTTTCATTAGACTAAGTTATAGTCAATTCTTTATTTACCTCTACTTCATTTTGGTTTTATATTTTCCATCTATTCACATAGGCTCCAGGCTATAGGCTTATGAGGTTTAAAAATTGTTCTAGGTAACAGACAAAGATGAAGAAGATAATTTAAGAGGAAAAATAAAAACACAAAATGAGTAACATTGTCCAGACAAAGGAGTTAAGTAATATTTAGAGGAAATTATCCTTTACAAATTAATTTATCTCTGGGTGTCATGTTCAATAAGCTTACATTCTTAAACCATCTGGAGGGTATTGTGTCTTTCTCCCAGGGACTCCATTGGAGTAGCTCTTATTTCTGATGAAAAATTTCTTTAGAACTGACTAATCGCGTGAAGTGTTAAGGCTTGGCTGAAACATATTTAATATTATGTGGTGCTTACTGCAGTTAAAATTGAGCAAAGAATAAGATTTGATGCTTTCCTAATAAATAACTTATTACAGACCTGAAAATCCTTTGCTTCTCCTTTAGAGATGAATCAGGAATGGAAACAATAATAACAAAATAAAACTGAAGCAAAGAAAAATATAGTATCTTGAATTTCTGCAAAGCAAACAGTATGCATGTTTCTTACAATCTACTTGCTATAAGTTTGCATCATCAGAATTTGGTAATTTCTGAGATGTTTTCCCACTTTTACATAAAAATGATTCAAGAGAATTCACCCCAATGAAGGAATAAGAATCAAAAAACAAAATTCAGAGTTCTGTGAAAGTTTCGTTGCTCCTATCTGCTATTTTGTATCTTTTTGGTTCAAAAGGAAGTCTTGAAACCTCAAGTGTGTACCACCCTGAGAAAGTACCAAGTAAAATTTTTAGATTTTGTAACAGAATCTATGTTCTGGTTTATACAACAGCATTCAATGCATTGCACAATAACTGGATGCTTACCATATTAAACAACTAACAGATACGGGCTAGAAATCATAATCCAAGGCAGTCACTTTCAATGTATTTTATAACCATGACTTTTAGTAGCTCTGAATATCTTTCAATATATTTTATAATGATTAATTTTTGTAGCTCTGAATATCTACATATAATTTTGCAATGGGAAATAATTGAGAATTTAAATTCAGCGAATGCCAGTTTTCAATTAAACTTTTATCATGAATTACTAAAATCTGAAATTCATATGTTTAAAAATAAGTGATCAAAATGCACTGTGTATGAATGAAAATGAGAACTACACCTGACCAAGACAAGACGCTGAGGAAGCTGCCTCGCCATGGCTACTACAGCATGCCAAGACCTCTGCTCTGTCCAGAACTGCTAGTTAATGCCAGACAGCAGCTTTGAAACAGAGTAGGGATGGTGCTGGGAAATTCGGAAAGCCACGCAGTTACATGTCTGTCAACAGAGGACAGATAGACCCAAACGTGGAAAGAGGAGAGTAGGAATTTAGTGTGTAACAGTGGTTCTTTTCAAATTCTTGTTTCAGTGTTAAAAATGGTGCCATTCTGTGTTTAAACACAGATGAGATATAACTAAGTGGGTGTACAGTTACACTTATAGGTTTTATTATTGTTTTGGTGAAAAGTCACTTCTACGCATTAAAAAAACAAAAAACAAAAAACCCTGCAGTGATGTAGTATCTTCATCTATCACTTAATAAGCCAGCAATGACCCCTTTGGCCTGGCTAAATATAATAATAGTTCACAGTGAATGGGCACTTACAATACAGCAGACACAGTTCTAGGGGTTTTACATAGATTTAAAAAGCATTGACATTGTGTAGACTGGAAGACAAGAGGAAACAAAACAGTTTCTGCTTTTCTGTTTCATGGGTTTATGCAGAGTTTAC
This sequence comes from Lyroderma lyra, assembly GCA_004026885.1. Classification (NCBI taxonomy): domain Eukaryota; kingdom Metazoa; phylum Chordata; class Mammalia; order Chiroptera; family Megadermatidae; genus Lyroderma; species Lyroderma lyra. The sequence goes on along the minus strand of PVJL010006022.1, from coordinate 36,473 downwards.
TCAGTTATACTTTTATTGAAATAAAGACATATAATCAAAATAATCACTTTTATCATTCCCTACATCTCAGATAAATGTGTTCCTAGGTACCAACCTGCCTTTCCACCGTTTTCCATTTTCTATTGTGACCTGTTTCCTTTCTCACTCCTCCTCCTCCATCCCCAGTTTCTTTGTCTCATGCTATGTCACGTTGGGAGGTTCCATCCTGGTCCAGTTTTCTCCTGGTGTTCTTTCCGGGCTTGGCCACATCGGCAATATTGCAGGAAGGAAACCAAACGGCGGAGGTTAGCTTCACGAACTTTCTACCTGCTCTTTCTACATGAGGCAAATCAGAAACCAAAGTACATTCTTCAAAATAAGCTTCCAAAATGTTTTTAAAATCACGTTACCTCACTTACTGAGCTAAGTTGCCTATTAGGCATTTGCGTTTTGCGTATCTAGTTAATGTGATTAAGATATAAAATTAAATTATATATTTCTAGGGCAGTGCAAGTAAAATAAGTAGCTAGTATTATTTTACCCATTTATTTAATGAGGACAAAGAATCACAATTCAGTTTTTCCATTGCTAAAGCAAAATATGGAATCTCAAGCAATGAATAAGATTTCTCTGTTAACAATGACACCTTATTTCATTTGACTAATGCAGATGTGACCTCTGCTCATAAATTATTCAAATAATTTGTGAGGAATGCTTTTCAAGATTTTTTTTTATGAATGCCTTTTCTAGATGGATGTTTTTCCTGGATGCACAAATTATATAAACTTTCATTTTAGATACAGAAAAGCTTTATAAGAACACTTTAATAATACTTATTGTTTATAAAATTAAATTTCATTTAAAAACCCTTATAAGAGTTTGTTTCACAGTGTGTTCCCACCTTCAGAGAAATGCTTCATTTACAAACAACCCACCTTAAAAAAAGAATTATTCCTACTCTAAAAAACTAAGCTACTGATTTTTTTAATCAAACTTCCTTAAATGACAAATGTAGTATTTAGTAGTGATCTTTCAGTTGCAAAGATATTTAAAGACTTTGAGATGATAGGAAATAATTTTATTGTCTGCTTAGTCTCATTTTTCTTTACTACTTTATAAAATATTTAATTGAACTATTGAAAATTCTGTTTTTAATGCTTATTGCAACAGAAATATAAGTGAATTTTCTGAGAGATCTTGGTAGTCATTACTATATGATTATGGTACTAATATATGGCCATAAATGAGGTGAAGCTACACACATGAGGGTGACATATTTTTTGCAGTTACTAAAGTCAACATAGTCTCACACATTCAAATGAAAATTGCTTTCACTTGGTTTGTTGAAATCTAAGCTAAACAATAAGAGTTAGAAAAAAAAAGTAAACTAACAATTACTTTGTTAAATTTAGAGATAAGCTTAAAATTTCTGCACAGTTGGCAAAGTGCTCAAGAAATTAGTTCCTGAAAAATCATATAGGCACTTATTATTCTGCTAAGGGATCTGTAGAGAGATGGGGAAACCCCAAGTGATTGGGAAATAGCAATATGGTGCCAGCTTTTTAAATATCTTTATTAAAGTAATTGGGGATCACATGCCTATTAGCATAACTTTTATCTCTCAAAAGATTCAAAGGTGAATAATTTTAAAAAGACATTTAATTTCTAGACACTTGGAGAAAAATAATGCTATAAAGTAGAAGGCTGAACACCTGTCCAAAGACACCCCAAAGATACATGTTGCCTTGAATGGAACGTTTCAAGAAAGGATGACTTTTCAAATACACTGCTTAAAATACTGTAGAGAGGGATTGTTGAGTATTCTAATGAATGTTCAAGGCTGTAGCAAACTTGGCTTTTCCCTTTAGATTTGCTTAAACTTGTGGGCATCCTTTCTCTCCAGTCTTATTTCCATTCATATCTATGGAAGTCAATCTCACTTAAGTGAAAATAATCTTAAGTGGGCTTCTGCCATTTGGGGGATGACTGAAGGGTGCAGAAATGACCAGTGTGCAAATTTGTCTCTACTGAGGAAGCAATGGCTGATATTCTCCCTTCATTGAACAAAGTCATGGTAGACTTCTCCTTGACCTTGTGATACTGGATAATACAGAAAATTGAATTGGGATTAGAGGAAGTTGATGTCTGAATAGCTCAAGGGAAAAAAAGATTTAATACTGCAAAATATTCAATTCAGTGAGAATTAACAATTTTTTTGATGTGTAAATGCCTAACATACACCAGGATCTTTGCAACTAATTATTATGAGATGTTGAATTATATCTCGTGTGTGGCTATAATCTGGTGTAACATACTGCTTTTCTCTTGTCTACCAAGAAAGCATGAGTATAGAAGCCCACTGATTTTCTTCTGTCCCACGCAGTTTCATTGGTTGGAAGCAATCTTTATCAGAAGTCGATATTGGCAGAACACTAGACCTCGTATCCCAAACATAGATGGCTTTTACATTATTTTAATTATCACTTAGTAACTTTCTATCACGTGAACACTAGGCATCAATAATAATAATAACAATAATAAACACAGGTAGGACTTCCTGTGTCAAGTATTGTTCTAAGTGTTTGGTATATCCTACCTAACTCGCTGAATCCTTCCAACAGTCTCATGTGGTAGCTACTGTGATGATTACTGTTTTATACATGAGAAAAACATAAACCATAGAGATTGAGTAACTTGCCCAAGTTCACAAAGCTGGAAGTGACAGAGCCAGGATGCAAACTAGGCAATAGGATTTTGAATCTATGTCATCAACCACTATTTATTTGTAAATGTGGACTCAAAGTGTCTATTACACATAAACAAGGAAAATAGCTGCTATGTAGTCTTCAACATTATTACTGTGATGAGTAGTAAAGAAGTCTGAGGAACTGTTACAGGTTTAAGAAGACAAAGAGACATGGTGACCCTCTGCAGTGAAGGGCCTTCAATGACATCATGAACCAGGAAAATAGCATATAAAGGATCTTGTTGAGATAATAAGGGAAATTTCAATAATGTCTATAAATTTAATATTATTATATCAATGTTAAATTACACAAAATTTTAATAATTGTGATTATTTAAGTGAATAACCTTGCTCTTAAATAAATAACACTAAGGTAGTTAGAAATAAAGTATGATGTCCTCAGCTATGATACACACACACAAATAAATACACACAGAGAGTGTGAATGTTAAAGTGAATGTGGGAAAGTGTTAACTATTCGTGAATGTGATAAGAGGATTTCTTATATACTATCCAGACACTCTAGTTTTATAAACATGAACTCCTCCTCCCACAGCAAGTGAGCTGATTCTCTGGAGAACAGGACGGCTTGCTCAGTCTCAGAGCTGCTGTCCTGTGATAGCATTTACTGCTGGAATATCAGCACTGTGTGGGGTAACATTACACCTTGTGGTATAAAGGTAACAAAAACAGCAATCAAAATAAATGCCACCATCAATAGACCTGTACGAGTTTAATTAATGGTTTTGTCCCTTATAAGCAAGTTACTTAACCTTTGTGAATTTCAGGATCAATTCCTCTAGAGGGTCTATGGCAATTAAATGATGTGACGTATCTAAAACGCACAGCCCACAACCCTAGCACAAGATGGAGGCTTAATAAAGATTTTCTTCTCTTCCTCTTTTCCTAGGGATCCTAAAAATAATCTTTCAACCTTTCTAGCATATCTTACTCTTTTCTCATAAAAAAATACTCATTAAAACTTTATGATATACTCTAAATCTGCACTTTCGTACTCTAAAACTAAAAAATACATTTGATAAAGTTAAAAACTACTGTCTTGTCTGTAAAAGTCCCAGGTGAACTACAAATGAGTTAATGTAGGCTTTCTGATATTCCATGTTTAGCACTGCAATTTTCTTACAATCAGTTATCTAGTTTTCTTTCTTTGCAACGTGAATACAAATGTAGTATATAGGAAATAATATGGAACTAGAAAAACTTGAAACTGACATTCCAACAGAAAAGTAACCTTCAGGAGAGAAAAAAAAGGTATCAAGGTAGTAGTATCCATATTATATAGCATTGTAAAAATTAAATGAGATTATACATGTAATTAATATAGGACAATCCTGGGCAGAAAATAGACAAGATAGTAAGTAAATAGTAACTGATTATTTTTTGCCACTAACAACTCAAAAGTGAGAGATGGAGTAAAGCATGTTTTTGCAAAAAAAAAGAAAAAAAATATATAAATAGAAAAACAATTTAAATTAGTTCAGCTGATAACACCTGAACAAGACTATTAATATCCTCCCATTTATTTAAAAAAATAGAGCCTAACACCCCTATACTTTTATACATAACCATTGAGAGAGAGAGAAACAGAGGGGCAGAGAGAACCTGTAAGAAAAAGGCTATTTAATAAAAGCAATGGAGTAGCAGCAGCAACTGTGCAGACAGGAAACACACAGTTGTCTTGATAACAATTCATCTTATTGTGACTAAATCACTTGTTAGAGCCCTGTGTGCGTTTCAAAATAAGACAGAGTCTATTAAGATTTCGAGCTTTAAATATCACTGGGTTTAATATATGAAAACCCAACCTTCCTGGTTTGCAGCCTTGCAAAATAAATAGGCATAATTACAGGCAATGGCATAATAAAAGGAAAGTAGCACGTATTCACAGAGATTGGTTTACTGATAACACAAAGTGTGTGTGTGTGTGTGTGTGTGTGTGTGTGTGTGTATAAAATCTACAAAATAAGTTGGCATCATATATCACAATCTCAGTTCTCTCCAGAAAAAGCGATGCTGTTTTCTTCCCAACCAGCATGCATCTGATATTTTCTAATTATATTCAACCTAATTAAGATTTTAGACATTTTGTTTCAGTTATACCATTTTGTATGTTTTTGTTAGCACATCTAAACTAAATACTTCAAAATTGAAGGTAGTATTTTAACATAGGATGGGAAAGAATGTTCTGTTTGATGCTTTTACCACTTTTTCCCCACAGAAACCAGAACACTCAAAAGCAAGCCAACGTTAAAACATGTTTTTATCTGAATTTGATGAGGTACTGGGTCCTGTAACTAAATTGAGAAAACTGAATGACTCAACACGTCTAACCTACTGAACAACTTTCCATGCTGGTATTTACTCTCTTGGCTGCCATTTTATTACGGCATTCAGGAGAACAAGATATCAATTTCTGCTCCACTGACATTTTAAAATAATGGTGATTTATGCTGTGCTTTTATTTTTACTCTGATGTTAGAATGAAGAGTATGAAAAATAACACATCCAATACCACAACAATGATTTTGGTAATCCTACTGCATGCAAAGCATTTACATGTGAACATTCTCTTCTATCACCTAAAATTCTTCAATTGCTTCTCTTTGAACTGAGATAGATAGCTGATAGATGGATAGACAGACAGATAGATGATAGATAGGTAGCTAGATAGATAGATGAGAGAGAGAGAGAGGAGAGAGAATAGGTAGACAGATAGATAATGGATGCATAGATGGATGAATGATAGGGAGACGGGCAGACAGATGGATGAATGAGAGAGAGAGGGGACCTTGCTACAAATATTTCACTGGGTGAAAGGCAGCAGCTCTGCATTTGATCTTTCTGACTCTGCCTTTCCGGAGTTCTTCCTCTGGAGCTTGCTCTGACTAACGCCCTGGGGCACTGCACCAGGAAGGTAAAATGTCAGGTGGGTGGCAGACGTGCTTTCTTTCGCCAAGTGGGAACAGGACAAATAACAAAAGAGGGACAAAGGCGAGCTAGGACAACAGGTACATTTTCAGTGGGATCAATTTTCGGAAAGAGTAAGGATAGAAGTGGAGAATTCGGAAAGCGATCGCCTTCCATCTATTGATGCACTCTGGAGAATGTGCATGGACCTGCACAGGCACACAAACCTGTCAAAAGAACAGTGGCTGAGGAGATCTAGCGTGAACTGGTCCTTCCTGAGCTCTGGCCTCCACCCCCTGCCCTTCTGGTCTTCCTTCAGGTGTTCAGAGGCAGCCTTGAGGCTTGCGCATGCGCCGTGCCCCTCCCCAGAGCCTTACTTTCTTGGGCCTTCACATCTGGCTCCTAGCCGGTGTCGGCTTAAGTTGCACCACCCTGGCCGTGTAATAATTTTATCAACACCTCTCCTCTACCAACTCACCTGTCCAATCTCTACAAATTTCATTTATTTATTTCATAACATCGAACTCTATGTATAATGTTTCTGCTTTTTGTTTACTTCTATGTGGTCATCCCCACCAGGGTTCTTGCAGGTGGAAATTCTCTCTTTCTACCAGAATAGCCCAAGGTCCAGCCTCAGTGTCCAGACACTATAAACAGATAAGCCCTCAAGCATAAGAAAATGCAAAAACAACAAGAATTAAATGCTTATTTGGTTGAGAATATAAAGCTACTCTGGTCCTGTCATATTGTCATTCCATTAGATAATTAAGTGTTCACTGTATACTGGATTTGAAATATAGACCAGAATTATCACAGGTAAATTTAAACATATGGACAAACTTTATAAGATTATGCAAAAACAGTCTTTAACTGTTATTGAATGTTTACTATGCATAAATATTAGCTTTATCTATTCAAAATTCTAAGATTGGTACAGTATTAAGAGAGTAAGTATTTAATTATCAGACCAAAAAACAGAAGTAAAAGTAGAAAGAACTGAGATAATGAGATAAGAATCAACAAAAACAAATAAATGATAAAATCTGGCTGGAAGTAACTAAAAATCACCAAAAGGTGTTTATAATATACATAGAAAATATTAAAACTATTGTAATGTTTTTAATATTTTAAGTGGAATTCTGACTAGTACACAACCCATCTAAAATAATGATCAGAAATGGAACATCACAGAACAAAGAGAAAGAAATAAGTCAAAAATATTAATTTTTTTACAGGATTTTAAAGAAACTCTTACCAAAACATTTGAAGAAATCACTGAAGTACTTAAAATTACAAAAAGTTATTGAAATTAGAAACTAATTGATACTGGGAACAGCTTTATATGAACTTAATATATGTTATGGCTGTTACAATGACTTCATGATATAGAGATGTTTAATTATTTCTTATGACTATAAAAAGTGAGACAGTACACTTAATTTAAACTCAGGTTTTTATCTATTTTGGATTCCATGTTGATCTAAATGAAACTTTTTCTTTAATTTATAAAATTATATTTGGCTTATTCTGTTGACATGGTTTCATTGGTTAAGTAATGTCTTCCAAAACTTTCTCTGGCTGAGTTAAGTCAATATTCTTCTCAGAATCTATAGCAGCCTGTGGCTGCCACAGAACAGAGGCACAAAATGTATTTCCTGACCATATGAGTGATGTAGGGAGTAAAATAAGAAAATAATTCACAATTCAAAAGCTTTTTGACTGATTAAATAAGCACCATCTATCTCTTGGAGGGTATTTATTATTCTAATGCACCATACCAGTAGAATATCCAAATAACTAAGATCAAGCTATCTTATTCAAAGTGATTTTATTTTCAAATGGCTTCACACCTTTTTCCCCTAAATTAGCTTTTGTAAAAATGAAACACCTTCTAAAATGAAATTCACATTTCTGAGCTGTGGAGAACCTCTTTAGTTTATAGGAAACAAAAAGAATGAATTTACAGTAAATAACAACAAATAGAATCTCTCTGACAGGAATTTAATACCTATTTCAAATGAACCATATCTTTCTTGATGTATATTCACCTTATTTTTTTAGGCATGATTTTACTGGTTATAGCAAGGATTTTCTATAAACTTGTTGCCACAGGGAAATTTAATGAAGCCAAGTCAAGTCTGAATTTCTGATGCTCAGGAATATAAATGTTTTTCCCTGAGCATTGGAAATTCAGAAACTTTAACCCTATATGTGAATGACTTTCTGAGAATTTACAGCATCTATAATATTTATTTTGTGACATGTTAAGAAGCGTAGTGTAAAGTAAAAACTGCCAAAAACTTCAGCAATCTTGGCTGACCACTGAGTATGTGAACTTGGGTATATCATTTATTCTCTCTCATCTTAAAATTTCTCACCTCAAAAATGGGCATAATTTTGACACTAGCTACCCCTTAAGAGTTGCTAAGTGTTATACACGAAATGTTTGTGACCCTCCAAATTTCATGTTTTGAAACCTTAACCTCCAATGTTATCTGGAGGTGGGACTTGGAGGATAATTAGGTTTAGAGGAGGTCATGAAAATGAGGCCCCCATAATGGGATCCATGGCCTAATAAGAAGAGAAAGAGACTAGAGTGCTCTCCTTCTGCCTCATGTGAGGGTACACCAAAAACGGAGACACAGGAAGCAGATTCTCACCAGACAATGAATCTGCTGGCACCTTGATCTTGGACCAGCCTCCAGAGTGTAGAAAATAAATGTCTGTTGTTTAAGCCAGGCAGGCTATGGTATTTTGTTATAGCAGCCTGAAATGACTAAGAAATGAAGAAGATAAATGATACAAATTTCTTTATGAACCACAAATAATTATTTGCAAATGAAACTATAGTCACAATAATAACAGTTAACTTTTCTTAAGCATTAACCATGTTCCTGACATTGTGCTAATCGCTTTTTACATATGCGCTCAGCCAAAAGAAGACATAATCAATTCCATTTTATAGATAAGAAAATTAAAGCGAAGGGAAGCCAAGCAATTTGCCCAACTTCCCGCACATAATGAGATGTGGAGCTGAGATTTAAATGTACGAAATATTAATAATCAGCATCTTCTATTGCTGCATATTCACCAATGTGTGTTTTATCTCTTCTATTTAAGTTGAAAGTCTTTGAAGGCAAAAACTAAGTCTCACAATTTTCTGGCATCTTCATAGCATGCAGTCATGCAGGGGATTGTCAATGTTTATTTACCAAACACATTCATTAAAGCGTACCTGTACCAGTAACTGACTGAAAAATAAGCAAATAAATGTCAAGAAACAACACCTATATCCTATGATTAAAATGACATTTTAAGGAAAACCTAGCTGGAATAATTGTGTATAAATGGGAAATGTCTGATATCCACATCAAGTTGTACAGCTATTTCATCTTTGTGCTTTCGCTGTCCTATCAAGAGATGTTTCAACTCAGTTGCATCAAACTGTCTAGGTCAGTGTCCTTGCAGAAAGCAGATGGTAACACTCACAGGCGGTGACAGAGGAGTGTTTAATGAAGGTGCTCTTTATGAATATGTGATAGGAGAAATGAAACGTAAGGTTTAGTAAAGTAAGTTCTAGGTCTAACGAGCTGTAGATCACCACCAACCCATCTACCCTAGGACTGAAGGGGTAAGGGGAGGGAACACCGAGACACTTAGAACTTTAGGAGAGAGACACTCAAAAGGAGCTAAGTGGAGGAGGCACTGACGACTCTCAGAGAATTGGCAGTTGCCAAGGAGACAACTAATTAAGCTACACTGTGTTTCTGTCTTCCCATCTGATGGTGTTTTCTATTGACCAAAAGCAACCCCAAAGCCAGAAGGCAAGAAAACCTTTTGATACAACGTCTAAGGTCAAAGGAGGTTAGACGATGGTAGGGAGTGGACCTGGAGGAGCAAACAGCATGTCCATCACAGCAATTGGAGAAGAGAGGCTCCTCTCAGAGGAAAGGTGGCTCCAGTGATCTTGGAAGATTAGTATATGTGCACACAGAGGATATATTCCAGGCCTTCTACCCTGGTGTAAATCCCAGGGTGTTCCATAAGCACACTATACTTTCTTGAGCTTGGGAATGTGGGATATATATTGTGGGCCCTCTTTGTCTCCACTTTTCACTTAGCAAAGGCAGCACTCCCTGAACAACTTACAGGAGAATCAAGAGCTCGTTTGCCAGAACACAGGGCTCACTGTCTACCTACCTTCACCGAGTAAATTAAATTTAAGAAGCATGTGCTTGGCTTATTCTTAAACCATATTCTCAAATGGCTTATGCACTCTCACAAAGCATATGGTTGTGAAAACCTATGTAGTGGTTTGAAAAGGTTCAATGTGTTAAAAACAACCAACCTTCAGCAGGACCAGCATGCTTCAGGACAGTACTTATTCTGACAGTAAATATTGAACATCTTCCCATGTCTCAGTTTGCTTAATTTGCAAAAAATAAAGTTGTGGCATTCTCTCCCTGTGTTCTTTGACCAAGAATGGTGGTGAAGAGTGGGGGGAAAGAAAAGATTACAAAGATGAGCAGACTCTTCCAGATGCAGAATAGGATATGTGTCTACAACGATTTAGGCTAAGAGAAATATTTTTCTTTAATTTTTTTTGAGGGGCAGGAATTCCCTACTTGGTTCCTTTGTTCATAGTTCCTCCGAGGGTGAGCAGAGCATTCTCTTTCATTTCTCTATGTTGTCAAAGAGAAGACTTAAATTCTGTCTTTTGAGAAAATAGCAGTTGGTTACATAACGGGTTATGCATTGCAATGGTAACCTAAGAAAATAGCTTTATTTTTTCCATTACCTAGAATAGTTGCTAGAAAAGGATTATTACATACAAATGCGTTTGCACACACACACACACACACACACACACACACACACAAAATATTGGTAAAAAGCTAAATTGTCAGTGAAGACATACTGCTTTCCAACTTTGTATTTCCACGTATGCTGCTCTATTTGGAATCTTCTCCCTTTTTTCCTAGTCAAATTGTACTTTTCTTATGGATCTCCACTCAATAAACTTTTTTTACCCTGTGAAAGTTTCTTAAACCTTGCTAGTTCCTGTCATAAAATGAGTTCATAGCACCATGACCTTCTCATTTCTAATATTTTTCATAGTTTACAATTAAATGTTTATTTACATCATCATTGAATTCATCTCCAGATGCCTTTCTTATACCATAAACTGCATTGAGAGTCCATGTACTGTGCTCATTAACATATTTACCCAATGAACTGTGCATAGTAGGTACCCCAAAAGACTAGAGAGTCATTGAGTGAAGTGCATTCTCATGCACAATTTGGTAACTTCCTGACATGTCTGTTTGTATTTCAGATGGACATGTTCTCAGAAGAGGTGCAATAGGCGCTGGACAAGGGAGGGGCATCACAAGGTATGTCCCAGATTTGTGACAAAATATTACCAAGGTTATGTTGCCTCAATCCATACCATCTGGGAATTTGGGATTGACTGTTTTGTTTACTTAATTACTAATTTTTGGAGTAAGATTTCTAAAGCATCTACACTAAACCTATACTAGATCTTTGTTCACGATCTCTTAGAACCGTTCAATCTCAGTGCTTTTGCTATGCTGGGCTGGTTCGTTTTTACTGTGGGGGCTGTCCTGTGTATTTTAGAATGGTTAGCTGCACTCCGGACTTCTACCACTAGATGCTGATAGCAGTGTCCCTACCTCCAAATTGAAACAAACAAAAATGTCTCTAGATATTGCCAAGTGTCCCCTGGGGGACAAAAGTCATTCCTGGTTGAATATCACTGTTCTAGAGGAAAAACCTGACAGATGCAAGTAACTATATATGGGCGATGGAAACGTTCTGTTGAACGCCTAGCTCACAGTTCACCGGTATACGTCGTGGTGAAAGGAATGGTGGGCATGATCATCTTCACAGCATGGCCTACTAAGAGCATTATTAATTCAAACTGCTGCCATTCGTCATGGTCTTTTTCTACAGTTTCAAAAATATCTGAATCTGTAAAAACTACCTATGGGTTTTCAAGTAAAAGTTGAGTTTTTGTAAATCAAATAAATCAAGAAATAATAGGCCAGCATAGGTCCGTCTTCTAATACCTAAAATTTCACTCAGGTTCCTTACATTTTCAATGAGAACTTTTGAATCTGCTTATGTTTCTTGGCAGGTGGGTTCACTGTAACACAGCTATGCAAATTAATGTGCACTGCAAGCCTAAAAAATAGAGTTAGGAAAAGTTCTAAAAGAAAGCTATTTGTAGTAAACTGAGGATTTTAATTCAAAAGCCACTACGCACAACACAGTTCTTGTATTTTTTCATGTACCAAATACTTCCTACCCCTCCATTGGCTCAGACTGATTTTGAAGGTAAGTGGATTTACCTTTTCTTTTGATGACACATGAAAAGGGTCCTGCTGGGTGACACTATCGTTCTGTACATAAAAGCGGATAAAGGTAAGGGTGGCAATTTTGCAAATATGGACTCTAACAATAGTTAAATTGGACCATGTATTCAAAAAGTATGTTTTTTCTTGCTGAGTTAAATATAAGATCATTCTCCATTGACCTGATTTTGTGCATGAAATCTAGCCTCAATTTCCAATTACCAAATGGTTATATTAGGAATAAGTGCCTTCTTTTTGGGAGTAACAATGAAGATATGGCATATAAACACAAATGTCATACGATCCATGTACAACACATAATATTTGCATTTTAAAGTGAATTGATAAAACAATTAACATGTTCTAATTTTGAAATGTTTATCTATTTGTTTATTTCTTCAACAAATGCCAAATGTTGTAGAAAAAATAATTCCTAGGGATTAAATCAAACTGAATTTACAATTCTCTTATGAATGTATATCTTTCTACTGTTCTTCATATCTTTGAATACTTTAATATACACTTAGGTTTTCATTGTACAGAAATGGTTATGTCTTTAACAATGTTCCATGGATGCTATGAACCTTAGAAAAAGCAATCCTTGAAAAAAAAAATCACAGTAAGTTTAGGAGTAACCCAAATATACTTGTCTTCATTTTCTTTCCTCTTTAACCCATTTTGTTCATGCCTATGTGTTAAAAATTACATTCACCTCACTTCTTGTTTAAAAACAAATGAAAATAGCTCTTTGTTTAAAAACAACTAAGATATAAGCCCCTTTCCTTCTTTACTACCTTATGTTAATTATTGGTTCCTACCTTTGCCTTCTGCCAAACAAATCACTTTCTTGAGCAAATTTCTGAGATGACATATAGGGAAGACTGTAAATTTCTTTTTTGTCAAAAAGAATCTTAAACACTCATGTTTGGTACATAGATCAAACTGCATGACATGAAATGGCTATGCCAAATATATACTAACCAGAAAGATCATTTTTTGATGGTCTAAATGGACTTCTGTGCTCCTGATTTACATGATTCTGTGCCACTTGGGTGTGTGTGTGTGTGTGTGTGTGTGTGTGTGTGTGTAAATGGGTCTATCTCAAGGAATTTTACCATTCTTTTTGACTCTGACTTATGTGATTTGGATGGCCATGGATTGATTTACAATGTGACACTTGCCCTCTTTTGCAGGCTCTAAAGAAGTTGTTGATATTTTCCTCTATCTTGCATAGTACTTTTCCATGGGAATGCCAATTTCAAGCTTTTCACAGGCAGTTATGTGGGGGAAGGTTGGCTTCTGCATAATTTTTTATTAATACATACTACATTCACATTAATGTTCGATAGAGAGGAAACTAGGTAATGATTGTAACAATTTTTGCAATGATAAGCACGTGAAATACAAGGAAGCTATCATGAACTCAATTTGTAGCTCACCTTGCCACTTCACAGATGTGACAGAAATCTTCAGCTTTATGAAATTATTTTTCAGCTCAAAGCATAGAGGTGGGGTATAGAAATAAAGTGCATTTAGAAGTTTTAATGAATGTTTTCTTTCTCCCAGAAAAGAGTCAAGAAATGCCACATAATTTAAAGTCATTCTTCAGTATTCACACAGAAAGCCCAAAATCTAAGACCAAAGCACACAATGTTTTGGGTGTTGTTTGCTTATTTTTAAATCTGAAAACCATTGATGTACACCAAAATAAGGAATCTAAAGAAATCTGAAAAATGTGACTTTCCGGACACAGATCGAACAACAAAATTTTAGGTTGCTGTATAGTCAGTGCTCCTGTTTATTGAAATAGTCTTTTCTTGGAGAAGATGATTGGGATTTCAAAGGTGTATTTGAAAGGTTCAGAGGTAAAAGTAAAAATGTAAGATTTACTACTGACTAGGATACGCAAGGCAGATTCTAATTAAAAACAAATACAGCAAATAGCACTGTTAAGCAAATATAAAATAAAAAATTTAAGGAAACAAGTCAGTACAAAAAATAAATAATTTTCTGAGCTGTATCATATATATATATATATGATATATATAGTGGAAAAACTCACCTCATGAGACAACACACTTTATTCTATGTTTACCGTAAGAAAGAAGAGTTTAAGATCAATTGCTTGAAACCCAAATCACCATGGGAGCAGACTATACTGAATGTGAATACGTTATTGGCTTATAGATGACTATATAGGAGGGACAGGTCCCAAGTTATGTATTATGCAAATTACCCAAAAGACACGTTATTTAAATTAGATGTCTCAAAGAGCTCTATTTTTCCCTTTTCTCCTATACTTTACTTTGAATGGCTCTGGTCAATACTCGATGATATTGGCAGCCTTGTGGACCCATGTAGACAAATGCGTATCATCTGTGGTGAATTTATGTAATAAAATCAGAAGGATTTTCTGAGCAAAACTTCAGCCTTGCTTCCAAGTGTTTCATCCATGCAGAATTGAGGTCATCCACTCAAGTAGGCATCTCGTTTAGGTTTCTTGATTTCACAGAAGGACTTCATCCCTACCTGCTGAGGTTTACGATCTGCCGTTAACCAGAAATGCATGCTTCATCACAATCCCCATCCCCCTAGCTTTCTCACTTGCTTACCTTCCAATAAATCTCAGATTCAGGAAGCAATTATGAATGATTGTGAAGTGATATACAAGTATAGTCTATCCATTCCCCTAGATATTATAAATTTTAGTTTTGGATCAAACAAAACTACTTGAGAGTTCTGTGGTAGGATGTTTTGCAGAATTGGTTTTGTTATCGTTTGGTGTCTCGTGATACCATGACTTAGAGGAACAAATTATGAAACACACTACTTATTTGATTAGAGATATTATCTACAATATCACATTATTTTCCCTTATCAAGATCACAGGATGAATTTCATTCATGTTTTTTTAACCTAAAAAGCTTGTAATTTGTCTAAGCAATGAGACTCTCTGAACTTATGATTTGTTCTGTTTCTCTTCTTCTTTCAGCTGCTAGAAAGTTCAGCTAAAAATTTCTGGTCCAATTTTGCATCTTTACAAGAGCATTATGCAAGGCTTTCTCTTATTTCACCTTTACCACCATTTTCATTATTGTATCTGTATCAGGTTATACTGTATGTATTTATGTAAGCCTTTGCAATATTTTTATAATAATACCAGCTATAAATATGAGAATGAATAAATGAATAACAAAATGATGGGATGTGTGTGAAAATATAACACATAATCCTCTAAAGGGAGAAGATAAGGGTCAAATGTTACTCTCAAAACCCAGAAGTTAATTTGAAAAATTACTTTATATGAAACAAAAAGCAGTATAGACTTTGGAAATAGGACAGCAAACATATTACTATGCTCTATAAAAATTGTTTACTGATCTGTTTTTAATAAGCATCACATTACTTATTCATTCCACCTTACTTTCTGTGTCTGATACAAGGTGAAAAGATGAACCTCAAAGTTACACAGTGTGGGGTGCCTTTCTGATTTTTGTGACATTCAAAAAGAGTAATAATAGACGTTTCTCCTTAACACTCCTCCCTCTTATGCACGTGCAGTTAACCCAAAGCTAACATTCACTTGAATCATTCCAATTGAATTAGGGTAATAAAAATATAATGTCAGTATACACTAATTATTCTAAATTGTTAGGTGATATCTCACTCACAGTGATTTTTAATTATTTTCTAAGAGTGCTTTCAGATATGGAGACATTTCTGCATGCTTACGTATCTGTAAGACAAGTTGACCAGAAACGCCTAGATAACACAGTTCAAAAAAACCTAAAGATATGTAGAGTTTCACACATTCTTTGTTAAGATTTCTCTATTGACATTTTCCTTAGATGTCAGAAATTTCCTGGATTTTAATCTTTCAATGATTATCACCCCCAGATTGTGCCTCACCTCCGTTTTCCATGTTCACTCTCCTTCAAAACTTGATTTTTCTACAAAAAAACCCACAAAACATCCAGATTTAAAGAAACCACAGTGATTAGTTCTGTGTCCCTGTATTCTGTGTCCCTGTATTCCTTTTATGTATTTTATTGGTTGATTACAATTTCTCATTCATTCAAATATGGATCTGTAACAACTCTCAAATGAGTTGTATGTGAGAAAGCTGTAAGAATATAACATAAAGGTCCAAGTTAAGAGCTGTGACTTGGCTACTTAGTGTCTGGGGCCTTGGTTTTTTCATCTGTCAAATGAGAAAGTAGTTTGTTAAGATCTTTGAAGGCCCTGCCTACCTCTTCACTATTATTTTTAATTTATTGACATGATTTTTATTTGTATATGTCATATATGTAATTGTAAAATATTTTGCATTTATAGCTTGTTCAAAGGGACATCTGGGTCTAAGGTATCTCTCTTTACCATGTAGCTATAATTTCTAGACCAGAATGCTGCATATATTAGGCTAATAATAAACAATTATAGCAATTTTGTTGCATTTTCTATTACAATCCAATTTTTCCTTAAGATACTTATTTTATAGTTTAATACTGATGATTGTCAGACAAAGGCTCCATATAAGTGGCAAAAATATTATTAACCCTTTCCTATTTATTAGGTCCTAGATGATGGCACGTGTAAGCTGTTGTTCAATGGGATGAACCGGGATATTCTCAGAGGCCACAGGCAGGTGTTCCAAAGCCCTTGTAGTCTGAGAACACTATGGACACAGCATGTTGTCGTGGTCTGTGTGGTCCCTATGTCTCTCCTCTCTGCCTTTCCTCTACCTCTTGCTATACCACCAGGCACAGACAGGATGTATATCCCCATTGTCCTTTACTAGATGTTCAAAATGCACTGATAGCTTTAATATATCATTTTCAACAGGTCGATATGTAAAGCATGGAGCAACACATAAATTGGAATTTTAGTATGTGTATGTATAATAACACAATACAATGTGTAGTAATTACATATTATATACGTACATGCACACATACAGAGAAAGAGAAAGAGAGACTAGAGTTAAAAACCTAGACTTTCTCTTGCAAAAGCCTAAACCTGAAATTTAAAACATTTGCTTTTATCTTTGCTTCTGTGGTTGTTGCCTGAATTTTAAAAGGGTTGCTTTAAATATCTCAAGAGTGTTTACTGCCTGATCCTCAGAGTTCAGGTAAATGTGTGATACTGTAAGAATTCAGCCCTCTGTTTTTGCTTCTCACAATTTGAACACTGAGGTAGGAGGTTAGTAGAACCCCTCAAATCTGGGGGAGCCTGTGCCTGCATGCAGTTGGATACTCCGGGAAGGGACAGTGTACACGTTGCCTCTCAGATTGCATGGAGGAGATGCAGGCATCTGTATCAGCATGGGAAGGGCCTGAGGTGACAGCCAGGGCTTGAAGTCAGTGTGAGGCAAGGAGGATGCTGTGTGAGTCATGGATTCCTCCTTGATGAGGTGCTGCATGAACAGCCGGCTGGAGAGACCACACAGAGAATGCGTGGGTCTCAGAGGGTCAACAGTCCAAGACTGAGTGGGGGTGGGTTTCCCATCAGCAGATGCCAGAGTTAAGAGGCCCAGGATCAGACAGGGCACGCCACACCATGGTGATGTCCTGGAGGAATGACAGCAAATGCCTCTTCTTTAAATGAGGGGGTCTTTGGTCACCATAGGGAGAAGAGAGAAAAGAGATTCCTAAAACTTTACAATAGAAAGGGGGGAACTTAATGTGGCTCCAGGGGAAAAAAGAGCTTGTATGCCTAGTTAAGTTTAATTCCAGGGTCATGAACAAAGTTCCATTTCTACACATGGGATGCTGTGGATATATTAATAAATGCTGCATGTACAGAGTTGCTTGTCTTCATGCAGCATCTCAGTTCAAACCAATGGCAACAAACCAGAGACACACTGTGGAGAGAATTCTAGATTGTGAAGGGATAGCTGATGAGCCACGCACCTATTCACCACCAGCTTTCCCTGATGGACTAGGAGACGGATTTACTGAAAGGGTATATAACATGACCAAGTTAAGAATCACCAGAGCTGGATGCATTTTTATTTCAGTTCACTTTTCACTACGCAAACTGCATGCAAATGACTGATAGAATGATCTAGAAGCTACAGAATAGTAACTTTAACCAATCATTTTTTCAATTGGGCAAAGAACATTAATAGGAATCAAAATGAAAAAAATGTATTTACAATTTCACCACCTTAGCAAAACAAATGAGCTTCTCCTTTTCACATTTATTCTCTTCTAGCATTTACCTATCAGCAAGGATGAACTGTGTATATATTCCCAGTCAAAAATATGTAAAAATCATATAGTATGTTCTACATTATTTTCTAAGCATTTTTTATTTTAACACATACATTTCATCATAAGAACTCTATTTAAAAGATCCTTCTTCCTGAGTCTATACTGTTCTTTCCTTAAGCACCTATCCTTACCCGTGTGGAACATTTAGATGATTCACAATCATTTATAACAACTCTTGCCTATTCTGTGGACTTGTATAGAAACAAGCCTAAGGGTGCAAATATATCCTGAGAACAAAAGAAACTCACTCTGCACAGAATTCAAAAGGCACATATAGCCTTTAGACTGGAAAGACAGGCGTATCTGACTAATCTATTATTAGAAGATGAAGTACAATAATACCTTTTACAATGTGAACATAGGCAGGTTATCAGAATGCAATTTCTATTTATGGGTTTCCAAAGTATGTAACCCAACATTTTAGATGCTTAAAATTAAAGAAAAGAAAAAAGAAAAAATACCCTTAAAAGTTGTAATTGAGTCTTCACAAAAAACCAAGAAACAAACAACAAAATAAAAACACTTGATTTTCACTATTCTTTTCTCAATTGGAATTACAAAGTACTTTTTGGCTCTGGGAATTAAGTATTGACTTTTTAAAGGCAAATTTATACAATGTTGCTAAGAAAAGGAATCCATGCAAATAGTTTGCTATGAGTATTTATTCAAAGACAGAAGCACTTCACGACTCTAAGTACATTGCAATGCTTGAATCAGTATTCAAAGTTAAATTATATTTAATGAAGTACAAAAAGCATTTAGTAGTTAAAAATTTAGGTGATAATAGATAGCAACAGCTTATGTCTGATTTTCTACAAATTTATTAGAGAATTCTAAAGAAAACATAAAGCAATCACATTTTATTGATAGCAATTTTTATATAAAGTTTATTTCCTTAATGATGTTTCTGATATATTCTATTGCTTTATTTTAATAATACTCTTACAAGACTCTTTATGTAGCACATAATATGGACTTGACAATAGCTTTTCTGTTTTCCTTGATAAAGTTAGTTATGATCTTTCTGTACTGCACAATCAGCAGGAACAGTAATAGCAGAAGAAAACTTGATATGGGTCATTTTTTTTAAATAGATTTTTTTAATTTTTTAGAACAGTGTTAGATTTACATAAAAGTTGGAAAGGTAGTACAGAGAGTTCTCATATCCTCCACATCTAGATTCCTCTGTTATTAACATCTTTATATGAGAATGGGGGAATTTGTTAACATTAATGAACCAATAATTGATACACTATTATTAAATAATATCCATCATGATTCAATGTCCTTAGTTTTAACTAATGTCCCTTTTCTATTACAAGATCCATTCAAAACACAGTACATTTATTCATCTTATCTACTTCGGCTCCTCTTGGATGTGACCATTTCTCAGACTTTGTTTGTTCTTTTTATGACCTTGACAGTGTTCGTGAGTACTGTCCAGGTATTTTGGAGAATGCCACTCTATTGGTACTTGATATTTTTCTTGTGATTAAAATGGAGATCTGGATTTGGGGGAGAAAAACCAAATGGGTATAGCGCCATTTGCATCCATTCACATCAAAGGTAAATGCTACCAACATGATTTATTAGTGGCAATGCTGACCTTTGATCACATTGCTCTTCTGATTGGGAGGTTTGTCTTTTCTCCCCTATTTATTTGCTTGTTTATTTATTCTTTCAATCATTCATTCATTCATTTACATCAGTATGGACTTGTGGGGACTTTGTTTTATAATCCAAATCATCTATCTTTATCAGTGTGGACTCGTGCATGCTTTTGTTTTTATGTATCTGTGTTAGCATGGATTCATGGGTACTTTTGTTTACAATTTACTTTTTAAAATTTTATTGCTCAAATTATTCCAGCTTTGGCTAGTGGGAGTACTTGGTGCCTCTTTAACGTATTTCGATCAATGGAATTTTTTTTGAGTACTTCTTCTACAAGATGCTCCAGGATTACCTTGTATATTTCCTTCTTTAATGCCCAAATTTCTCTAAGGATGCCCGGGTGCCAAGGGTGTGCTTACTGCTACAGACATGCCATTATTTCTAGGCCCTCTCAGCTGACAGAGCTAGGAAATAAATGTATGTGTACACTAACCCATTTATGCATTGAGTTTTATTTAATCCATTAAATAAAATAGATGTTTGGCCTTAACATAGTCTATAACCTTGAACTTGCTCAGTGTAATAAATAATTAATTTTAATACATTCATTTTTGCATTTTTAAAAACAGTCATAAGTGGTAATGAGCTATTAGTCTCTAATCTGATAACTGATGATAATAATAATCATTAAATTTCTATTCAATAAAAACAAACATATACAGTTCTAGTATAAAAATCTACACATTGAGTTCCTTTTGAAACATCATTTAATAGAAATTTTAAAGAGTGTTGATAGACTTCGTGTGTTGTTTTATTTTCTGTGTTGCTTTGCCCTGTCAGGATAGCAGTAAACTAGTAATTCATCAGACGATGTCAAATGGGTTGATATTTCAAATGTCTTTATTTAACAATGCACCAAGTAATGTGTTAAAAAATTTAGAGAGTTAAGGAAAATGTTTTTACTATTGTATTATGTTTCTGTGTGATTGATTTGTGGTCAATAAGAGTTTACTTTTTAGGTAATCAATGCCATTGCTTCTTAACTCCACTGGGTTACTAATATTACCTTGTATTTAATAAATATGTTAACCTAGCATTTTACAAAATTACATGCTTAAGAAAACACTTAAATATCCAGTAAGAACAAAAAGTATGAAATATTGTCCAAGTGACTTGGGAAAGTTATTCTAAATATTTTTATTTCTTTAGTATTTCACGAATAGCATAAATACAAAATCAAACATTTCTACCTCTTTATTTATTTTTGGTTTTTGTTTTTCCCTCTAGGGTAAACAATTTTTCCAATTGCTTTTTTATTACTAATATTACAGTATTGATGTAATAAGATGGTAGGTTTTTGTAATTTGATATGACAACTTGATATCAGTAGTCAATCAAGTAACAAAATTCATGAAATTCATGTAGGTGGTATACACTCCTTTTAATTTAAAATGTTTTTATTTTTCTATGAACATTTATCATTGAGAAAATCAGATATGCATTTAAAAATAAATATGCAGGTTTAACTTTTAAATATACATAGACCTTTAACTTACTACAAATTATATTTCTAAAAAATATATTCCAAATCTAACATATTTTTTCTCTTTGAAAGAATGTTAAAAAGTAAGCCTAGTGAAAAAATAATCAGGAAATGGCCCTATATCATATTTTAAGCTAATAAAAGTAATATTTCTTCAGAATAGGTTATGTAGTTTTAAAAATGTGTTCTAGGTAGTAGAGAACAATAAATATCTAAACATTTATATCAACTCTTGAAGCTTTATGAAAATGTTCTAAAGTAGGGAGTGAGCAAAATTTTAGTTAGACTGGAGAAGCAGTAGAGATATGTGTATTGAAGTTTCAGTGGTTTTCTTGGCCAGTGTTTTCTCAAATATGTTCCAAAGAGCATGAGTTTAATGGACATTAATAGTTGTGATTCAAGTAAGAATCTTTTGATAATTAAAAATGTGGGAAATATGGATTAAACAAAAGAAACAAATTACACAGAATTACAAAGAGGTTTAATATACAAACCTGCCTCATGAGTCTCTAAGGGAAACTATTTCCTCACACTCACTTAACCAGACAAATAAACTATTCTAAAGCACAAACTTCTGCCCCGTTCTTCAACAAAGAGAAAGAGGGAGGTACTTTCATTAACACTACTGTATGCCATTCATTTCACATATATCACACTTCATCTTTACTACAAATCCATGAGTTTATTATTACTTTTGCTTCTGTAGCTAACATACACACACACACACACACACTCACACACATACTCACACACATACTCACACACACAATTAGTAATCTTCTCAACGTCATTCAATTAGAAAAAGTAGTTAGAAATGAGAATGCCCTTCTACATGCAATTCTCTGTCACTCTTTTAGTCTAAATAACTTCTAATAAATTTTAAGACATAGGTAATATTTTCTGTATTATGTAGGTAGTTATCAGTGAAACAACACAAGAGGATTGAGAGGCTATGGGGACTCATCACTGCCACTCCTGCCTGTATCCATTGATTGTCCCTCAAAACCACTCCTATTAAATGTGCTACCTAATGAAAAACAGTGTGTTTGTAACAAGGCTACCCCTCAAAATTGATTGCCTTCCAGAACCCCTCCTTAAAGAAAAATTCTGTAGAGTCTAATGATAATATCAACTTGCCCCTTTGCTAATTGCCTAATATATACTCAAATATGAATCACACTAACTTTAATTTATGTAGTTATCTCTGAATAAGAACAACAGTTCTTTTCTCTTCCATTTGATTTTAGCATAGTATAAACAGCTATGTAGGTACATATACAGGTCCATAAATAATACAACATAATGTCATGCAAGGAGCTTGAAACCTGAGGTGAGAAGAAATAACTTCAAGTTCCAGCATGTCTAACTAAGCCCCTGAACGTAGGCAAAGCCACCAAGTCATGATCTTCTCAATGACAACTGGAGATCATAAGCCAAGTAGGAGCAGTAGCTACAGCTCAGGTCTACATAATGTAAATATCAGGCCTGTAAAATAGCTGTCAAAGGAAAACATGAGTTGTGCAGGTAACAAGGCAGAAAATCCCATTTGGAGAAATATGTTAACATTAGCCAGGCACTCCCTTGTCATCCCCCTCTCAGAGCTTCTCTCCCAGACCTGTCAGGCGCCAGTTGGAGTTATGACCAGCATACTCCCAGCATGAACCTACCTTGGGTTGAACAAAAATCATTCTAAACTGAAACAGGAGCTTCTGTTCCAGGTTTGGCAGCATGAACCCACTCTGTCTGTCCCCTCTGCATCGGGGGACTTGAATCTATTCTATGTTGACTATGCCGTTGCTATAATAAACCAACGGCAGAAGATTAACTGAAAAAAAAAAAGCCTTCCCAAGAATAATATTTGGAATAAAAAAAATAAGAATTGTCTGCATTAAAGGCCCGGTGAAAACTTTTGGTAGTATCCTATGAGGTTAGGCAATGAATATCACGAACTCATTCAAAACAAGTGCTATAGACCTCACTGCTGAATATCACGGTGGTCACGTTCAAAGTGCTCCCCTTGGGCAGCTGTGCACCAGCGCCAGCGCCCAGTCCACCCTTCAAACAGGTTTGGAACTCTTTTTCTGCAGTGGCCATCAGAGCTGTCATCACGCCCGAACTCTGACAATTAAGTTTGTGAATTTGCCACCATGTTGGCAGCGCTGTGCGAACAAGGTTATGACAGGTCACTGAGTTCTTTGTACAGTGTGGTCAAATGGAACGTTTGTGACCTTAACTGTCAGATTTTGGGTACTATGACAGCTCTGGTGGCCACTCCAGGAAAAGAGCTCCAAAATGGCTTCAAAAGGTGGACTAGGCGCTGGCGTCAGTGCACAGCTTCCCAAGGGGAGTGCTTCGAAGGTGACCGTAGTGATATTCAGCAGTGAGGTGTGTAGCACTGTTTCATGAGTCCATGAAATTGTCTGACCTATAAATCACCAGAATATAAGCTTCAAGGGAGCAAATGTTTGTGTCCATTTTGTACAATGTTGTATGTCCGGCATCTAGAAGAGTGTCTGGTTCCTGGTAGGGAAGAAAGCACTTACAAAATATTTATAGATGAAGAACAAATATTAAAATGAAAAAACTTAGTGATTCAAGATTAATGTTTTGAGTTTTTGTATATTTAAGCCAAAGTATAAAAAAAATACAGGTAGTAAATATTACTTGGAGCTTGGGTGGTCCTTGGGGTTAAATAGTTAAAAAGGATGCTATAGCCAACTTCATAACTGAAATAAAATGCATTTGAACTTCTCTTGAGGTAATAAAACATTTGAATAATTACATTGTTTAAATTTTCATACATGTAGTCACATACATTTCCATAATATTTCTCTTTTATGCTACACTTATTTACATAATAGTATTATATTTATTTAGTGATTTGTTGAAATTACAAAAACTCATTTTTTTTGACACTCTGCTGTGAACTAGGAAAGGCAGATATTCACATATGAAGAGATTTAGGCTCAGTAATATTAAATGTCTTATAAATATATACCACATCAACTATTAAATCCCTGTTAAGAAAGAAGATATCAGTAATATTTTTAAAATAAAAAGAAAAAACCTAAAACAATTACAGTTGACTATTGAACAATGCCTGTTTACAGGTGATGACCAACGTATACTTGAGTAACTTTTCACTCCCCCAAAACTTAGTTGAACCTCAATAACTGGGAGCAATTGCTTCCAGCCACCCCTGAAGATACCAAAATCCATGTATGCTCAAGTCCCCTATATAAAATGGCATAAATCAATGCATACAGTCAGGCTTCCATATCCACAGACTCCCCACTGTGGATCAAAAAAAGTAGAAGTATTTATTGAAAAAAGCCTGCATATACACAAATCTATGCAGTTTAAGCCATGTTGTTCAAGGTACAAGTATACAATGCAACTAATGAATTCATATACCGCTCAAAGCCATATTATATTCTCTGTCATGTACTCTATGACATGTATTCTATGTCATACACTCTTACCAATGACATCATGAAGTTGCAGTTGTTTTAATTCAGTTTTTCAGATGTAAAACAGAGGCCTGCTGAGATTGAATAAATGCCACTGAGACCCATATCTAGTAAGTCTTGGACATGGAAACCAAACCTATGTTTTCTGACAGCAAATCATGTGTTTGAAAGCCTGGGTACCCACCATTTAACTCTTAAAACTGTGTTTTTACCAACACCTCCATAATTATGTGTGGTGAAGTGATGCGATAACATTGTACTATATGAATATGAATATACCTTTCTGTTATTATTATTAGAAATATGATGTGTCTATCCCAGAAATTGCATATCCACATGAAATTGCATGTGTGTATATATGCATGTGTGCATTTCCATTAACTGTGGTAGGCCACCATTTACTCACGTCACTTTGACCCTGCTCTTGCTATAATATTAGGTGTTAAGGATTAGATATAGGTTGGCTGGACATGTGAGAAGGATGTCTGTGACCATAAAACTCAATTGGGTGTGTGTATGTGACATTAATTGGCTGTTAACACACACTGGGTTTCACAGAGAAGCAGGAATGACCTCAGCATCCCATAGCGAATTCCCAGGAGCAGGCCCGATTTCTCTTCCATGAGTGCAGAAGTAATGTTTCGTGCACCTCATCCTAGAGGACCCTCTTTGTATCTCTAACCTGTAAGATCATAAACTTTTCAGCAGACATCCTCATTATCTTCAAGAACCATGCATATGCACACACTCAGTGACCTCCTTTGTATTTAGTATGCATAAACTATATCTTAAATTTTATTATAACTTTCATTCACTTTCTTCAATAGCTAAAGTTTAAGCAGACACTCTGGCACAACAAGTAGACAAGTAATCCATTCAAGCATTCAAGTGCCTTCTCTATATAAGCACATTGCAAAGCACCTGGCATTCATAATGCACTTTATTTCAGAATATTTTAAGTTACTGATAAATGTTCAAGTTAATAATCAAGAGCCCTTTTTTTGTTAGTTGGTTTGTTGGATGGTTGGTGGTTTATTGGAAAGAGAAAGGAGAGATGAAAGATGAAGACGGCATTTCCTTTCCTATACACATATACACAGTCACACACACACACACACACACACACACACTCACACACACACTTTCTTGGTTCCCCAACTTGTTTGGTATTTTGGGTTCAGCATTAGTCTTAACTGACATAAGAAACTCACTGTAAAGATCCAGGTTTCCCCCAAGCTAACGCTGGTTTCCATGGTGCTGAAATGTTCTTGATAAGTGAGCACAGGCTGCAGGTACATAAAAGGGGTGGGGTGGGGGGCATGCCAACCAGCGGGCACTCAGAGCCAGAAGGAGGAAGGTATGTGTCCTGCACACAGGCCAGGCCAGGCCATGCAACTTCACCTCATGTCTTTGGCTTCCATTTAGAAAAAGGAAATCTCATTACTGGTAGCACACATTTGAAGGTCAGTGAAACATGTTGGGCTATTTTCACTTTAAAACTACTTTTAAATGGATGAGTGTGATTGCTTGGAGCTTGGATAAATACTCAGATCTGTGAATAGCTAACATCTTAAAACATTCTTTTCCACCACCTCTTGGAATTCCTTTAGATTTGGGAGATGCAGGGGAGGGAAAATGCTATCTTAAATTTGCTGTACAGGGAAGAGGGCTATCAGCTGGCATAGCAACATCTAGTATGTCTAGACTGGTCTCCTTTAAAATGTGTAAGATATTAGCAAAACACCAATTAAGTTAATAAGCATTGGAAATTGTAATACACGCGTTGTTTATTTTGTATTGTTCACAAGAATTGTGTTATTGGAGTCTGTAGGGTTGATTACCTCCAAAACAAACAAACAAACGAACAAACAAACCCAGGACTGTAAGGCTATAACATATCTGTGGTGAACGATACTTTAGTTACAAGTGGTATTTCTGTTTTGTTTTTTGTAAACAATCTAAAGTCTCCAATAAAATTTACCTTATTGTCATCCATAGTCTAGAAAAATATCTCTGTAGTAAAGTTAGTATTCAGGATTTTTTCTGTCTTTGAAAATTAGATCCCACGTGCCTAGAGAAAATGAATTTCAAAGTAATAAACTTATATTTTAAAAATGGGCATGTTCAGTGAGAACTAGGTTCTGAGTCTTTGCAGAGGTTCACTAATGGCAGGACAGACCTAGTAAAGGTGTTGAGAAGTGTCAGCTGCTTGGGGGGTGGTCAGCAGGGGAGTGCCCTGCAAGGTTCCATGCACCACCTTCTGTCAGCTCCTGGACAGGGAGTGGGTAAGAGCGCAGGACTTCCTGCTTGTCAACTAAAGTGGGAAACCAGAGAAGCTGTGAAACCCCTGTAGTGTCACCATGTCACCTGTGGCTCTCTGTGCCTAAGAAACACAGTTGGTTGGAGAAGTTGGAGGGCAAACCGAGACGAAGGGAGTAGGAATTGGGTTTAGTTTGGAAGAGAGAACATAAAGAAGGAGAAGAGCTTTTTCAGCCCCCAGAGCAGGCCCGACATCGCTCCACGCCTCCGCCAAGCAAACCTTGGTCATCTGCGCTGTCGTTTAGGCACAGGAGTCCACGCACTCGCAAAGCGCCCGCGCGCATTGTCCTTGTCTGGCCTTCTCCAGGCTGCCCAGGATCCCGGCTCTCAGACTTCCAGTCCTTTATACCTGAGGAGCCACAAGTCCAGAGTCTTCCAAGGACTTAACTTGACTGTGGACTGGAGCATGCTCAGTGGCAGGCAGGAGGGTAGTTTGGGGGAAACTTAGGTACCCGCTCATGGTGCTGACAGGTCATCCCCCCACTCCACGCCGGTCAGAGGTCAGAGCCAGACTCTGCCCTATAGTGGGACCGTCCAGACTTCGGAGAGCCCGAGTGGAAGAAGCCAAATTAGGGATGAAAACTTGGAAGCTGGAGGCTAGCAGGCTCTGAAAAACCCCCCGTCCCTAGTGGTCCCCTAACTCGGCTCTTAAGATCTGGACATGTCTGCCAGTGTCCAGAGCCCCTGGTGCCAGGCAAGGCGCCACCTCTGGGCCCCCTCCATGCCCACCCAGACGCCCAGACGAGCTCATCGCTGCACCCAAACCGAATGGCTGCGGCCGCGCACGACCCCCCGCCCAGAGTCCGCTACCAGCCGGGGCAAGCCTGGACCCCTGCACTCTCGGCCCCGCGTTCCTGGAGCCCGGGTTGAAAAACCCGCCAACCGTGCCTACCGGGGAAGCCCGGCACTCGCCAGGAGGGAAGCGGTGACGCGGCTTCCCCTCTCCCGGAGCCCGCGGTGCGCGCTGACCTCCGCCACCCCCAGCCCCCCGGCCCCGCGGCGCCAGGCGCTGCCTCACCCGGGACCCGCGGCGCCCGTGCCGGCCGCGGGGAGCCCCCCGTCCCCGGAGCCGGGGCTCACTCACCGATCCTGAGCACTTGCGGGGCGGTCTGGGGGAGCACATAGCAGAGGAAATAGAGGAGTGCCCAGCTGGTGTCCGTGGACCAGAGCCCGGGCTGAGCGAGGAGGGGGCTGCGCTCCATCTTCTCCGGCTTCTTAATTCATGCCGCGACCCAGCCGCTGCCGCACGCCCGCGAGTTGCAGCCCGCGCGGGCCGGGTCCCACCTCATCGTCCCTGGGCTGCTCGGCGGCCGCCCTGCGTGCTCCCCTCGGGGAGGGATCCGGGGAACGGGCGTGGGAACGCAGAGCCGGCGGCGGCGGTGCTGGGCTGGCTGAGGGGGGCTCCCCGCTTCCGCCGCTAGCCCATCACCGCTCCCGCTCCTCCGTGGGCCGCAGACCCCGGGGAGTCCGCGCGCTCCCGCTGCGGGAGCCCAGGGACCAGCTCGGGAAAGTTGCCGCCACGATGTGCGGGGACGTCTCCCTCATTCGTCCGCTGGTCGGGTGCGAAAGTCGGGGTGCGGCGGAGGGGGCAGCGAGAGAGAGAGAGAGAGAGAGAGGGGCAGGGCGGGGGAAAGGCGACAGGGGGCCGGGGGAGTTGGTGCAGGGGCTCCGGCGAGCAGGGGAGCTCCAGCAGGTTGACTGGGCGCGGAGCCACGCGGTCGCTCCTCGCAGCCCTCGCGGGCCCCCGCCCCTCGCCGGCCCCACCCTTTAGGCGCCGCCGCCCGGCCCGCACCCGCACGCACGCACTCTCCCTCGCCCTCAACTTTGCACCGCACCGCTGGGAAGTCCACGGTGTGGCCGCCTCAAAGCAGAGAACATGTGACCTACTGGTCAGAGCAGAGGCGAGGGGCCTCCTTGGAAATGTCCCTGCGCTCCTGCGAGGGGGTCAGGGAGACGGCCAACTGGGATTGATTGCGTCGCTGGGGGCATTGCCTGCTCGGACGCCGGTGTTTCAGAGAACAGCAGAGCTCCCCGTTAACTCTACCAAGGGTGGAGGGGAGGAGAGGGAGGGGGGCCGTCTTTCCTAGCAGACCCGGCATAATCGCCCTTAAATTGCTTCCATTTGGGCCTACCGATCCGGGAAGCAAACAGCCAGCTTCCAGCGCCGCCGCTCCGCTCCTTGATTTCTTTGGACCGTCACGTTTGAACACGGGAAGACAGGCTATTTTAGCAATGTAGGTTTGGAGAGTGTTTCTCCGTAGAAGGACAAGGACACTTCCCTGGAGAAATCATCAGCATTTGATCATTTTGGCTTAATTTCCTTTGAGCTTTGCGGGGAATGTTCTGTAGAAGCCTTGGCTGGCTCTGTACTAACATGCATGGAGATGTCTTTCCCCTAAGTATGAACTTTGGAGAACTGACCTAAACTAAATCCATCTGCCTGAAAAACACGTCCACAGATGTATAAACTTAGAATAAGAAACAAATTTGAAATAAATCTAATGTCTCTTAAGATGCATTCATTCATTCATTCATTCATTGAGCAGATATTTACCGAGTATCTTGTACGTGGTGCGAACACCCCAGTTTTCAGTTAAGACTCTACAGTGTGGTAATGGCTCCGTCAGTCCTTTAAGGGAGATTAGAAAGTGCTGGAAACCAGTCAGTTCATATCTCAAATACCGTGCCTGGTTCTGGAAACTTTGGGGTGAGCATTGACAGAACAGAAAATCCACAGATAAGAAGGATTGATCTGGATTTAGGACTGCATCCTACATATGGATTGAGGAAACCAGGAGGATTTAGGGGCATATGCTGGTTGTCTTCAGAGATTTGAAGAGCTCTCATGTTAAAAGAAAGAAATCTTTGTCAGTGTTACTTAAATGAGAAGAAATAAGAGAAATAAGGATGGTGGATGGAAGCAGTACAAGAGTAAGTCCCACCTTATTCGTGGGTGAGCATTTCTAAATCAGGGAAGTCTCCACCAAACGGTAGGACCTGCTTCAGGAAGCAGTCCCACTCCCCATCTAGTCATTCATTTATTCATTGGTTCGTGCAGCACACACATCTGAGGGCCTGCTTTGCAGAAGGCGTTAGGACAGGCCCTGGAGTCAGAGGGTCAGGGTCGCTGCTGTGTGAAACTCCTGGGTATTAAAGAGGTGTGATGGGGTCACAAAAGGGCGATTTGGGCATGAAGACAAGGTGGAATTTGCCGTCATTTAGGAGTTTGGGGAGACCTTGATAAAAGAGTGAGGCTTCAACAGTCGAAAACTAGGTAGTTGGCATGTAATTCGTAAATATTTCTTGAAGCGAGGATAAATATAAAACCTGTTGAAGGACATACTTTTAAACCTAAAGATTTGTGTTATGCCTATTTTTTCTTGGTACTTCCAGGGCCTACAGAGAGTAAATATTGCACAGTTAGGTCTCGAGAACCCACAGTCTCGAATTACATCAGCTTTCGAAGAACCTGTGTTGGGATCCTGGTTTTACCTAATTCCAGTTGAGTAGATTTACGTACCTCCCTGTAGTAAACATTGCAGGTGCTTACCTATACCCAGTTCTCTTCTTCCCAGGCACATTGCAGCTTGCCCCTTGTTAGTTAGGTGCAGTCGTTTGATTATTTCGAGCCCATACAATGTAAGTGGGAGTGGTATGCACCAATTCTGGATGAAAAGGGAAAAGGTTTCACATGGCCCACTAGGACTCTCTTCTGCCAGAATAGCCCAAACATCACACATTGTAGAGGTGAAGACAGAAACATCCGGGACCCCCGAGTCACCTTCGGGAAAGGAGTTGTTCTGAACAGTTCCCAGACAAAGAGCAAACTGGTAACAAGTCAATGACAAACGAATTTTGTGTTTTGGATCTTGAAATCTATTTGTTACTGCAGCATAAGCTACTCCATGCTGACTGATAACTCTTTAAGATTTGATGTCCTCATCTGTAAAATGAGAATAATAATAATAATAACACAGTTATTATTATTATTATTATTATTATTATTATTATTATTATATATGGATTGGAGGATTATCTGAGCACATAATTCATATAAAAGTTTGTTCCAGATAAAGCATAAAGCATTTTGCAAAGCCCTTGTACCTCAGCATGTATTAATTCATTTATGGTAATTACTTCCTTGGTGAAATGAATCTGTACGTGCATTTCTAGTCTATATAAGCCTCAGATAACAAAGACTAAAATATTCTGCCTGGTGGGAAACGCATTGACAATATTGGTTCCACTCATCGCATAGTAATAGTAATTGGTGCAATACTGTGTAAGGAAATTTTACTACTTTTTACCTGCGTTATGTTCAGTCTATGAGCAAACAGTTCTTTTTGGTTGTTAAAGGTAAGAGAAAGACTGTATTTCCTAAAGTAGGTTTCTTAATAGATGCCACACTTGTTACTTTTCTGTATCATCTGTAAAATTCTGCAGAGCTTAAAACGGAAATTTATTTCCTTGTTAAAATGCTTTCCTCCAGTGGTCATGGATACAGGCTCGTGCTGTTGAGTTACTCACCAGTGATCAGCAGCTGCTGTTAGTTTGTTTCGTGCATTTTAGAAGGACTGTATTTTGCATCTAGTTATTTTTTGCACAAAACAACTATGTTAAACACTCTCAACTCTCATTTTTATAGTGACCTCTTCAGAATAAAAACGTCCAATTGAATGCATGCTGCCTTCTTCCCATTCCCCAAATCTTAAGCTTGAATGGCTACACTGTGGTCAGTGAGAACACAATAGAGTAGCATGCAGCTTTGCGCTTCCTGAGAACTAATCCATTTAGAACTCCTTAAATTCTAGACAGTAATTAGGTACAAAAAAGATAGCTTAGAATAAAATAAGGAACCCAGATATTATCCCTGTGTTTTCAAAATATGGTGAGTGTATTTGAGTTTATTTATATACTGAAAGGAAAAGGTCAAGTGGTATTTAGCCCCTCCTAGGAATGTGTAGCTGATTTAGAATAAAAATCTTCATTTCTTGATCTCTACTTTTCCTCCTAGGTGATGTCACGTATTTCTAAGGTGTTAAATACCTTTAAGCTAAAGTTCCCCAAGTTTTATCTTTTGCTCAGAACTTGCCTCAGATTCACAAGCCAATTCTAATGACTATTTCCAAGCGGCTCATCCTGCCGAACTCCCGATTCTGTGCCATTTCATTGCCCCCTCCTCAAATCCTCTTCCAAATTTTCTCATTCCAATACGTGGGTCACCATCCATCCAGCTATCAGAACTGGAAACACATCTTTATCTACTTCTCTGCAGCTCCATTGCTGTCATACTGCGCTGGGGGTTCTCACCTTCAAAACTTCTGACATTTTGGGCCAGACAATTATTTGTTGTGGGAGCTGGACGTTTAGTAACTTCCCTGGACTCTATCCACTAGATGTCAGTAGCACCCTCCTCCCAGCCTGTGACAACCAAAAAGTGTCTGCAGACACTGGCAGTGTCCTCTGAAGTACAAAATCTCTCCCCCACCCTTCGCCCCTCCCCGCGTCGTGGAGAACCACTGCCCTTGTCCGCGTCACCATGATCTTGTGTCTGGTCCATTAGTATGTACTCTTCCCTTTCTCCTGCTGTGTGCCCTTTCTATCCATTCTGCCCATCTGATCTAAATTAGCTGCTCTCAGTAATTTTCATCACCGTGCTCAGCTTAGTTCTCTCACACTCACGATCAACTCCCTAATTGTTCATTTACTTTATTGTAAACTCTGTGATGCCAGACTACTCCCTTCCCCTGAAATCTCAGCGCTTAACACTGTGCCTGGCACTTAGGGGAAACACGACACACACTCACTAAGTGAATGGCTGCATGAATAAATGATAACTCATAAGCCATACAACCTATAATTCATAAGGCATATTTATAATATTGAACTAAATCATGAGTCAAATGTCTCTTTCCATTTCATGCATGCTCCAGCACCGATCAGTTTATGTTGAGTGTTATGCTAGGGACATTAATATAGTGCCCTGTACCTAGCAAAACTGGAGTCTGATCTTGCATGTGTTTCTTCAGATTTCAGTGAAATGCTCGATGGAGTAGGGGTTTCTCTTAACAATTCATTTTCTGACACTGTAGCTATCCTTACACACACCTTAACAATTTTAGTGTGATTTTTATGCTAACACTGGTTCATTTGCTAAAGTACATATAGTAAAATCTTTGAAAGAAAAGTGTCTCTTTCATTCATATTTTATATCCTATTATAACAACCTGAGAGTGTGAAAAATTCAGTCATGTGAAATGTCTGAACCAAGTTGGTATTTAGCTACCTCGATACATGAGTGAGGCTCCTCCAAGAGTGAAGAAGAACAGACCCAAGCTGGGCCCTCAGGATGTCGGGAGACCTGGGTCCCCACGCTGGCCTGATCACAACCATGGCTCGCTGCTCCTGTGCCGGTCACATTTCTTTAGGCTTCAGCTAGAACATGGGGTGGTTGGATAATGTCTAAAAATCCGTGAGGACTAATGTTCTCTATTTCTCCTTTTAGCACTAAAGCCAATCGTATTGAGGAAGGGCTCACCGTTCATCTCTGCACTCTTTTGGTTATAACTAAGCTTTACCTGAAGCTAACAAGCATGATTTTTGTGCTTATTACATACACCAGGCACTAGTGCTATTACATGTATTAATGTGCTTACTACTGACAGTGACCTTGGGAGGCAAGCGCTCCTCTTATGCAAATGCTACTGATGAGGAAACTGACCCATGGAGAGGTGAAGTGGCATATTAGAAATCACACAGCTAAGTGACAGACTCAGAATTTGAACTTAGACTGGTTCTAGAGCTTCTACAATTTTTTTAATTGAGGTGAAATTTACATAACATAAAATTAACTGTTTTTAAATGAAAAGTTCATTGGCCTTTAGTACATTTGCCGTGTTGTGCCATTGCCCCCTCTGCCTGTTTCAGTGTGTCTGCAAAGTCATGGGTAAGTGAGACCAAGTCATAAGGAGAAACTCAGACGGTGGGTGCTCAGATCAACTGAAGCCATGTGGGCTGCTGGAAGGACTTTCACCTTTAATCTGCATGAAATAGAAAGTCACTGAAGATTTTCAATAGCAAAGTAACGTGACCAGGCTTCTGTTTTATCTTATTCTGTTATGTTTTGTTTCAGGTACTATGCTAGCTATTAAACCCACCGTGACTAGATTTAGTTCTGGCCTTCAAGGAGCTTAGAGTCCAGTTAATAGTTCTGCAAATTAATATATAATTATTGATTTTGTTGGTGATAATAATGGCTAACTTTTATAACTTTTACAGTGCAAAGTGTAGAAATCCTAAGTGTAGAGCTCAAGGATGAATTATCACAAAGTGAAAACCCTCAGGTAGTAAGCAACCCAGACAAGAAACAGGACTTTCATGGTCCCTCTCAGCCACGACCCGCCCACTCCCCAGTATCGCCACTATCTTGGCCTTTAATGACAGAAATTCATTTTGCCTGTTCTAAGAGTTAACATAAATACGATATATATTATTCTCTGCCTTTCTCCTTTCAAATTATAGCTAATGTATACAGAGCCCTTAACCACACACCAGGCACTATTTTTAGTGGTTTACATTTGAGTTGCTGTGACCTTCAGAGCTGGTCACTAATATTATTGTCCCCATTTTGCAGAAGAGGATGCATCACAGAGACAAAATGAGGGTTCCATAAAGAACAGCAGAAGGAAGCAATAGATCTGAAAAGCAGAACTTGCTTCAGAGTGGGTGTTTAGGAAAGATTGCTCTGAGGAAGTAGCCTTCATACCTTCCTTGCCTTGAAAGGTAATTGGGATTGAAGGGGGAAGAATATTCCAGACAGTTGTGAGAAGCTCCCAACCACATAAATGTTTGAAACAAAACCGAGTGGCTAACACCAACTGGAGAGAGGGTGGCAGCACATGAGATGGGACATGTGAACAGAGCCCAGGTCCACTGGGACCCTTATTGCCCTTCTTGAAGATCTGAGAATTGATTCCCACAGTATGTGAAAGCTTCAATCCAGGCTCCGTCTTTCCCTTTTACACTAACTTACCATTCTGCACCCACTCACTTATGTACTTCATAAGCCAGAGTCCTCACCACCCAGCCCACAACAATAGCAGCCTCTTGTGTTTGCTCCTGGTGGTCCTCCCCATTCTGCCGTCGGGTCTCTTGCTCTCATTTGAATTCTGTTGTGCTGGTCCTCTTCGGATCCTCAGTCCGGCTCAACTCTTCCTGTCCGAAGACATTGTCCTAAGCTGCTGTTGGCACCTCGAGTATTCTTCCCTCACTCTTTTTCTAATGAAGAATTATTTGTGCCTCAGAGCTCATGGCTCAGAGAGGCTTTCCTCGGGTCCACGGTGACAAGAGGTGCACCCGTTTTATTCTTCCGTTGCACTCTTCGTTTTCAGCTCCATCACCAATTGTGACTATTAATTCATTGCCCAGTGCTTTGCTCCCCTTCTAGATTACAAGCACCAAGAGGGCAGGGTCTATCTGTATAGTGTTGGGGCAGTAGGAACTTTGACAGCTTTTCCCAACTCCTGATACACAGGTAGACCTCAAGGCATCGATGTAGGCTGATTGGATGTGAATGCTTGGAATGTCATGAAGTCCATAAGACAAGACCAAGGAATCTCTGTTCAGGAAGGGAGATGTGAAAGGTCACACACATCCTGTATGCATAACCAATATATTCAAAGTTTGCTTAAAGTTTGCTTTTGCACAGTGTTTTAATAATCATTATTTTCAGCAGTCTTATAAGCTCAAATTATTTCAACTTTGGAATAATTCAATAAGTGTACAGAAACCTCTAAGAACCTATATTAGAGAGCTAGTAATTGCCTTTTAAAAGCTAAAATTGAAGCTCACAACCATTACAACATTCTAATTTTTATTCCGCTCACCCTTCTTTACAGATTTCCAATTTAAGTCTCCTGACAAACTGCACTAAACTTCTTCATATTTAAATCATATAAAATTAAACCACATTTCTAATTATTAAGTCTTGGTTTAATTTCTTTCCTTATAATCTCTTACTGGAAGTGTCATATATTTAAAAAATTTTATTTACCCAAGAAACACATGCATATAATTTAAAAAGTTATTTCCATGTTTTGGCCACTGTGAACAGCGCTGCAATGAACATTGGGGTACATAAGTCTTGGCAGACAAAGGTTTTCAAGTCTTTTGGGTAGATCCCCAGAAGTGGGATTGCTGGGTCATATGGTAGCTCCATTCCCAATTTTCTGA
>PVJL010006021.1:0-98320 GCA_004026885.1 Lyroderma lyra | reverse complement strand
AGGGGCACCAGGGGGCAGGTGGGTCATCTTTGCATTCCAGCCCTGTGGGCAGACCGAAGTGAGTCTGCCTTTTGCGATGAGAATTTGGGCAAACTCTGAAGATTCTCGTCCCACTTCAGTCTCTCTGAGGCCTTCAGGTGCTGGTGGGAATACGCTTTCGGGGCGCAGGCAGCGTGCGGCCTGTTCCGACCGGGACGGGGACGAGGGTGGCCGCGTGGAGGAGGCCGGCTCCCACGTGGTAGGGGACGAGGGACAGACGTGTGCAGTTTGGATAGAGAACACGGCGACCTGGGACTGCGACTAGTTGTCTTTTAGAAAGGAAGTGGGGGAGGAGGCCCGGTAGACCCGTCGGTTTCTGCTTTTCTTACCTGTGAATACTGTTTGTTGGCATTAGCAAGATGCAAACACAAACAAACAAACAAACAAACAACCCCAAATCTCCTTTCAAAGCCTCCACAATTTGAAGTGATTTTCCTTTCTCTGAAGTTGCCCCGTTCGGAACTGCACGTGAAATCAGGGAACTAAAATGTGTGATACACATTCCAGCGACCCCCGACACCCCTACACCCCCAGCCCCCTACCAATTCCAATTGAACTGGCTGCCTGTCACCAGCCCGAACTTGACAGTCACGAACCACGCTTCTTTGGAGCTACTACAGTGTCCTGTTTCACGGGGCGCTCAGACTTCGGTGACACCGGAAAGAAGGGTCCTTGTCGGCCCTGAATGAGGCGCATTGCCACGAGAACCCCAGGCGCCACCGGAGGGCTGTCGCTGAGCCAGTCGGCAGAATCGAAGCGGGGCCAGCGGCCGCGCAGTGACAGTGGGAAGAGAGAGTCACAGCGTCCTGCAGGTCGCCGGGCGCCGAGGCGCCCTGGTGGCCAGTGCTGCTCTCCACGTCGCTGTCTTCATTACTGTGGAGGAGGATTTCAGAGGTCACGGTCAGAGCCCCGGGCCCCGCCGCCGCCGTGCGGTTCTCGGAAGCCAGGACCCGGCGGTCCTGACCACGGCGGGACCTTCGGAGTATGGACGGCCTTCATCCCTGTCCTTCTGCCTGGAGCACCCCCTTAAATTATGTAGCCTCGGGTCACACTGTTTCCGTGGGCTAACGGGGTGTCCTCATTCCAATTGCAAGTGACACTCGTAGCCCTCCCTAGTCGGTACACCCAGATTTCTGCGTGATGTGGTGCTGGTTGGCTAACCCAAACCAAAGCACCCTAATTTTCCTATTTATTATCCATATTTTCTAAAGTAGAAAATTGTAAAAAGAGGTTAAAATTGGTTACGCGTCAGAGGGTGAAGTAAGTGCCCGTGGTAGGAAGCACGGAGGAGACTCAGAGCCGAGGGGCGTCCGTCACACGAATGCCACCCAGAGACAACTGTTGCCTTTCGGTCGCCTGTACTTGGTGGCACCTTGCTCTGCACATCAACACCCCTGGGCATGTCTCCTAAAAAACACTTTCATGTTTCATTGTTAAACATTATGATTTGGGAAAAACTGGGAAATCTTCGTCTGCATCTCACCCTCCACACTAGGCATTGATGTGTCTATTTGCGCCAAGATGAGTGAAGAGCTGATTCAATAAACAAGTCGGTACCCCGAACAACAAGGGTCTCCAAACCGGGGGCCTTCCTGGGGAAATCGTCTTGTCTTTCTTTCGAGATCCTCCTATCTGGTTTTCCAAAATCCGAGGTCTACGAAGTTAGCCCTCCGTGGCCTGCACTCTGACTATTTGCTCGAAGAAATCCTTTGCGCTGAGCATCGCCGAGGGACGGCGTCTGCGGGCGGGCGGGCCGTCGCAGCGGCCCTACACAGGGCGTGCTTCTGAGAAGCGCAGGACAACAAAGGCCCTTGCCGAGGTACTTGCCTCTGTGCCCACTAGAGGTCTCTCTCGTAACAGCTTTCCTTCGGTTGGGCTCATTAGTGACTGCTCAGAGCCACAACCGCCCCTTTCAGGTCGGAGGACGGAGCGGGGCGCGGTGCCTCCTCGGCCTCTCTCCTCCTGGACCAGTCGGTGGTGGGGTGACTGCGTGAACCACCCCGGGTATCTTAGGGCACCACGGCTACGCTCCGGGAAAGAAGTGTGAACTTTCACCTCCACTCCCGAAAGTCTGCGCATGTGACCACTTAAAACAATATGCTCCCATAAAGATGTGTCATCACCAAGCGCTAAGTGGTCGGGCTTTGACTCCCCCGAGCACGTCGGAGATGGGGTGCCCGTCGAGATCACGTAATTGCGACCCGAGCCCATTTCCACTCACCTCTTCCGCTTCTCTGAGAAACGAAGCCTGTCGTCTCGCCTGTGCGGCGTATTTCGTTTTCCCCGTTTCCCTGTCTGTTCCTTTCGTAAACACGAGACTGAATTCCAAACACATCCAGCGCCTGGAGTTCGGTTTGTAAGACTACGTTTTGTGGGGGAAATGCTAATTAGGAACTCTGTGGTTTTTTTTTTTTTTTTTTTTTTTTACCAAAAAAGTAAAAAAAAAATCTCAGCCATGAACTCCTGCGAAGAGGCCGGTAAGGTTCGATAATGCTGAGACGGAAAGAATCCAGAGCGAAAAGCGAGCACGGAATGCGCCCGGAGAGCCACACAGAGCCGCAGGCTCCACGGGACGAAGCGCGGGGACAGCCGTGCACAAGGCCGGTTCACTAGTCACACAAACCCGAAGGGTGTTCGGGCACCGAGGGCAGACGTGCAAGGCAGGGCCGTGCTCCCGACACGGGACCCGCATGGGGACGATGTGAGATGTGGCGGAGCAAGTCAGCTTCGGTGTTGCACCCAGGGTAGCGCTGTCTGCACGAACACCGGCGCTGGCTGAGCACCGGCGACACGTCTAATGGCAAAGGGCGCCCCACAGACTGACCGGCTGAAAACAGGGTGCCATCCCCCGGCCGGCAGGACGCGGACCGGCCACGCGACGGCTTGGAGGACCCGGAAGGACACTCCTACGGAAGTGGCATTGTGTCCACTGTCCAAGTGTCCCGCTGCGCAGAGTTTACCCCACGCCCCCTCCCCCACGGGTGTTCACCAGACCATTAAGTACACGGTTTCTTTCCACACCAGTTCAGACCTACCGGCACATTTGGCGACTGAAGCGACATCTGCACGTGCACTGCTCCAACTACTCTAACTGAATTAGTCAACTAACCACAAAAACAAACACACACACACACACATAGACATGCACATGCACACACACACATGCACACGCACACACACGCACGCACACGCACATGCACACACGCACGCACACGCACGCACACACACGCACGCACACACGCACACGCACGCACACGCGCGCGCACACACACACACACACACACATCAGGGACATGGGGATGCGATGACCTGGTGTGTTTTTAAACCTGAGCGCCTAGGTTGAACAGATTTTTCGAACAAAGCTTTGGTGTCTGCGTGTGACTGACGACGCCCCCTCCCCGCCCCCAGTGGAAGCACACGCGGGTGACCTGTTCGGCTGAAACAAGGACGCAGGACGGACTTGTGGGATTTTGGTTCAGAAAGGTAGAGACCAAGGTTTTCAGCTGGCAGTTGAGGTGCCGGTCCACAGCGGTGAGAAGACGGTGTCGGCTCTGACACGACTGGACCCTTACCCTGGCTGAGAAGGCCCAGTGGTGTCACGACAGACAAGCAAACCAGTGGCCACCGGGCAGTACCGTACACGGGGAGTCACACCCCAGAGACGTGTAGGCTCTAAGAGCCTTGAGAGTTGAGGACATGCTCTTAGCATCTCATTCGGAAAAACTTAATTTTGAATATCAATGGTCTCCTATTGGTGGAATGTAAGGTGAGGTCTGTCTTTAGGAAAAATGGTATTTTAGGAAAGGCGTTCAGTGCAGGGGTTTTTGTCATCTGTCAGAAGACACTATGTGCCCCCAAGGCGTGTTTCCTTCGCGTTTCTGTTCTTAACTTAGGAACTATTATCACGGGTTTCAGGCAGTTGTTATTACTTTTTATTTAACTTGGAATATTCTAATTGTTAAGAGGATGGGTTGATCCAATCAATCAGCCACACCCAATTGGACCAACAACGAAATTATCCACATTAGAGCAATGAAGAAGGGTTCTGTGTAAGTGGTAGTCTTTCTTTTCTTTTCTCCTTTCTCTTCTCCTTCCTTCCTTCCTTCTTTCGCTTCTTCTCTTCTCTCCCTTCCCCTCTGCTCCCCTCCTCGTCTCTTCTCTTTCTTTCCAAGGCAGTTTGTTGTTGAAATTAATCCATGGCAACACTTGTGTATTTCAAAGTACCATTTTGAAAAAGCGATAGTAAGATAAGTTGTCGTTAAAATACAGACGCTGAAAATCTCTACAAGAGAAATGAGAAGTGCAGGAACGAAGCTGGCTTCGCCCTTGAAAAGAATCTGATATTGCATCTTTATGAGATCATTTTTCTACATATCCACATACTCAAGACAGTTGGTAACTACATTTCTGTGAGTTTCCCAAATCATTTTTATTCAGATAAATTATTGACACTCTGATGTTGACCATATGAGGGGAAAGTATTGTAAGCAATTTCCAAAGTTTAAAAAGTCATGCTTTTTTCTTCATAACCATTTAGGTAAACATGTTGTGTTTATTCTATTAGCTGCCAGGGAATTGTAAAGAGATGAGGTCGATCTGAGTTAGGCTGGTTCAGACGTCTATTGGTTGAGTCTTCAGCGTTCGGCTTTACCGTTAATACTTTGGAATGGGAGTGAAACAGCCTCGAACCCTCAAACACCCGTTCTCATTTCTTCCCTCATTTTCATTCTTTCTCCGTCTTTTAATCTTTTAAAAAATATCTCTGTCCTTCCTTCTCCTGTGGCAATTTAGGAAGTTATTTGCTTCACTTTTGTTCTCACTTCCATTTTAAATCCTGGATGAGTTTCGTGAGGGTCAATGGAAAACCAAATTCCTCGTAGTGATTTTTAAAGGATGTGCTTCTCAGTTCATGTGTATACACTACAGATGGTTTTTCCTTCTTTAGCCCACCATGCAAATAGAACTATTCAGGTCCCCCTCTCCCCCGGATTAAATTACAGATTGTAATTCCCGATCAGAGATGAAAATGCCAAGAAGACAGGGCTCAGCTGTGGGTTCCCCCTCCACTGAGACGACTGGGTTTACTGCCTAAGCAATGCGCTGGGCCTTCTTGGGTGGCCAGAAGGATGTGGGCCCCATTTATGAGACGAACCCAGAAATAGATGCTTGTTTTCCTTTTGGAAATTTGCATGTTTTTGTTTTTTTCTGATGGTTAAGCTTTTAAGAACTGTTTCCCATGATGGAGTGATTTACGGCGGGTCGTTAAGGTTACACAGCATGTTGTCCGTCCTGAGCCACCACTCCTCGCCCATTGGATCACGATGGAGTGTATTCAAGGAAGACGACAATAGGCCCTTGGACTGAGCTCTAAGTTGGGGGAACTTAAAAGAAGAATTTGGCTTTTCTTTCTTTAAAGGACTTTTTCTTAATAGAGAAAGATTATTTTTCTGAAGCTCATGTTCCAACCCACTTGTCGACAGTTCTGTCAGTTTGGCAGATGGCTAAAATGGCACAGGAAACGTACGGCGGAATGTCATTGGCTTTAGTTTACTTTCAAAAGGACCTACTTTGTTTTCATAGGGCTTTGACATATTTATGTGATTTCTCTTTTCTTTAAGGATAAGTGAGTTGTTTTAAAAAACTCTTTGTCAGTAGCCATCTGATAAATCATTTCCATGGCTTTGTTTACAACGCAACTCTGACATAAATAAGAATGCATACCGAACCGGTGCAAACGCCTTGAGCAGTCAGCCTAGTGAAGCATACATCAGCTGTCACCATGAGTTGAAACACATCTATGTAGTGAGTAGTGTGTTTGGTGAGCCTAACAGGAGGACAGTATGTAATCTGTGAGTATATATGAGGAAGGACTTGCCAAGCTAGAATTATTTACAAGTTGCATGGTTATGTCCTGGGAAGTTTCAGAAATGAAGAAAAAGATGGCTGAAAAAAATTAGTAAATAAATGGAAATCAACATGTTGGGTTGAAGTACACAAATAATTTAAAAATGAAATAAAAAACAACCTGTGCTCATTGTATTTAACAGACTTTGTCAAACGGTCAAGGTTGCAGAGCTCCCTTTCCATAAAAAGGGGTTTCACTAGAAGGGCTTGTTTTTATTATTCCTCATGCTGATCCTCAACTCCTGGTTCCCTGCAGATGTGGTGCCAGAACATTTTTTTGGTCAGTCTTCTCGCTTCTAATTCTCAACTCTAAGTATCTGATCGGTTGACAACTTACCCATGTAAAACAGTATGCCTGTGGTTGAGTATTCCATGCATGCTGAGATAAATAAACTCCATTTGTTAAAGGTAAACTGGTACGTGCAATGTCAAGAAAGGCATAGATAGAATCCCGATGGGACAAACAAGGAGACAGTCAAGTGTCAGAAGAGCGCAGGATAGGATGACCGAAATGTATTTTCAAGGGCTTCGGATGCCTCTACTGTCCCCTTCTTTCAATGGCAGACCCTAAGCATTCTTAGGCTCTCTCTCTCCCTTTCTCCCTAATTTTCCCCACCCAGCTCACGCTTTCCACCCTGTTCTCAAGCATTTTAATGGACCCTGAATTGTTAACTAACATGGGATGAAGACGTGAAGACTTCAGAAAAATTTTACCTACTTCATGTCCCTAAATTCAACACCACTGGTTATTTACCCATATTTCACTTGGATTTGCTCTCACTTTATATTCATTTGTGAGTGGGGTTTTCCTTCAAATAAATGCAGTATGAAAAGCTAGATCACTGTTTGAGTAACTTAATTTTATTGTTTTTTAAATCAATAGTAACGATAAGTAATATGGTATTTTTTAAATGCAACTTTGAAAGAAATGGCTAATCATAAATAGGTAACGATTTCATAATTAGAGTTCAAATTACTTTTAATGTCCACAGGTAGCTGGCATACTTCGATACTTAGACAGCTGGCATCAAAATATTGTAGTGTATTTTGAGTGTCTTTTCTTAGAAGATTTTCATTTGTGATCGATTTTCACTGAGTCACTGTTATCTCTTATCTTTTATCTCTTGTGACAAATTGTGCACACAGGTGACACAATTAAAAAGAGGGACAAAGAAAGTATTTTATGGTAAAATGTAATTATCATTATTCTTTATTCTGTTATTATTGCAGATTATTTATTACATGAACATGAGTTTTTCTCTTTAGCATAACAGCACATCTAAAAGAGTTTCGTTTGAAAAAGACTTGCTATTTTAAGTCCCACCCTATTTAATTGTCATCACCTTAAAAAAGTCAGCAAATAGATCTATGGGAACTTCTTTCAGCTTGTTTTTGGCTGTTAGCCCTTGCTTAACTTCTGATATTTCAATCTGTTAAAGCCTAACATCTTTTCTCAAATCCATTCGTGGTACAAAATCACTATAAAATCATCATTAGAACTTAACTTGAAAGCATGACATTGATCAAATTTGATAAGGAATGTGAGTGTTTTGTTTTGTTTTCCTTTTTTTGTCCACAAGAATATAAGGCTCGAAAAAGTTTTTTTATGTACATTTTTAAAAAGCCTGGAAATCTGTACTTGTAAGGGGAAAAAAGCATAAATAGATCTTTTTCCTTCTCAGTAGGAAATTAATTTAGAGAAGTGCGGGGAGCTGCTGTATTGGAGAGTGATGCCCTTTGTGGGAAATTACTGAGGGACTGCTGTAGCTGTATGCTATTTGATGGCACGATGGTATTTGTAAAAAAAGAAGTCTAGACACTTAGAAATTTCAAGGTGTTAGTCACTGTGTAGGAAATAGTCTGGATTTGAGAATGATCTTGATTTATTTTTCTTTTATCTAAATGTATACTTTTATGTATATGTTGACCATAATATTTCAATCTGTTACAGTAACAATCCATGAACGTGCCCAACTAGCTCTTTATTTTTTTTGCCATTAAAAGTGAGAGATTTAAATGTTTTAATAAATTGGGACAATATTTAAAAACATAAATGGATAGATATAAATATACATGTTTATAATTCGATGTGTTTGTTCAATATCAGTTCTTGTTTTAACATATTCCTAATAATCCACAGTTGAGCTTACAATAGATGCTAGTCCTAATAAACATGGAGGAAAACTTATTTTCAAAATAAACGTTCATTCTCCAGAAAGTATGTGAGAATATGAATCCAGAAATTTGGTGACGTCCTTAAAGATGTAAGGAACTTAAAAACATATAAATGTATCCAATTAAAGAAAATTACTAACTATATACTGTTGGTTGAAATAAATAGAGTAAATAAAAAATGAGTATTGTAAGATTAGTCATCCCACATGGAGACGGGCATATTTCTTGTCACAGTCTGGACCACAAGTT
Source organism: Lyroderma lyra (assembly GCA_004026885.1). Taxonomy (NCBI): domain Eukaryota; kingdom Metazoa; phylum Chordata; class Mammalia; order Chiroptera; family Megadermatidae; genus Lyroderma; species Lyroderma lyra. The sequence continues at coordinate 89,953 of PVJL010006021.1, read as the reverse complement.
TTCCTCAGAGGTCACCGAGATTGAGAGTCACACCTACTTATTCCTTCCTAACCGTGTTCAAATTTTGACTTTTCCCAAGTCCTCAGTCAGACTTGGTACTATGATAAAATCATTGTGAATACCACGTAGGAAAACGTTGCTCATGCAGAGAAGTAAAGCTGTTGCAGCAGAGTAGGCACCGTGTGTCCAGGGCTGTGTTCTCACGTACCTTTGACTTTGGAAGTACGACGGCAGTGTCCCTTTGTATTGTGGGTGTGCAGAGAGCCACCGCATGTCCCTCCTCAATGTCAGGGCTCACCTGGGGCTGGAGAGCGCGTCCTCACGGGGGCAGTTAGGCAACTCTTACAGAGCAGCCCTGGCCACGCATCAAATAGGTGGTGCCAAATCCAGGGGCCGTGGGCTAGGTATGGGGTCTTAGAGAGGGAGGAGAATGTTACGGAAGAGCTGAGGACTCGTTAGAAGAAAGCCATTGGCAGAGTGGTGCTCTGCAGTGCTGAAACCTATTTTCTGTTGTTCATTATCACTTGTACACTCGCCACCTACATGGCTGAGAAACCCAGTGTCCTGCTGTACCTGATATTTGTCATTGCTCACTGAGGGAGCAGAGTGGTGAGTCAGGTAAACATTTCACAGCTGATGATGTCTGTCGTGGAAGGACTTGACCACAGTGATTCTAATTTGGAAAGTGTCTACTGAGTTGCTCAGTGATAACTACAGAATCACTAATCATTCTGATGGCTGACACAATAAATACAGAAAGCAAGGAAGCAGGGCAAATTTTTTTTGAAAATATACTCGATATAAATATTCACTTTTGGGCCAGATATCTTGGTGTTGTATAAGCACACCCTAGATGTACCTTGTGAGCTATAAACAAAACCAAGTTTATCATGGGTTAGTATTATGCAATCTCTAGCCTAGGGCCCTTTCTTAGCTGCAACAGAACTTATTTTTACCTTCTATTTGAAATATAATGTACAGTTTTTAGAGAAGGTTTTCGGTTAAACAATGACTCTCAAAATAATCCTGGTCCTGTGCATATATAATGAGTCCTATTTTATGAAAATGAAAATCAGGGCTCAGAGAGATGAAATGGCTTTTCCAAGAAAAAAAAATGGCGGTTTGAAAAACCAGAACTAAAATCAGCCATTTTGTTATCTTGAAGCAGTGCTGTTCACAATGCTGCCTCTTATAGGAGAACAGGGGTGCCCCACCTTGTGTCTTCCCTGGGCCCCCCTGGAAGAAGAATTACCTTGGGCCACACATAAAATACACTCACACTAACAATAGCTGATTGGCCGCAGGTTGGACAAGTTTGCATTAGAAGGTATGTTTGTATTGCCTACCATACCTTCATTTAAATATATATGTACTTCAAATGAAGTCATTAAAAATAATTGAACTCTGTATTTTTAGGGAGAGAAGGAATACAAAATGTGTTGACTCCTAGCAGGAGGTAGTCCCAACTAAAAGCACCAGGGGGCACTCCATCAGGAATGCTAGAAAAGTACGGGTGTAATAAAATTTGATTCAGGGAAAAAAACATCACTCGATTCAGATACTATCTACATCACTTCTAGTCCAGAATTTACTCATAAAAAACAAAAATTGAAGGAGAAAAATTAAAGGTATCTGCCTAAAACCCTGCACAAGAGGCTGTTGGGTTGAACAAATACATATTTGATCTCTCCTGAGAGCTGTGATTCAAAGTTTATAAAACTTGTTAATAATGTACCATGTAGATAGTCACCTTACTGTTTATTTACAAATATTCATTAAAACACTTGAAAACAAAAGCTTGAAATTTTAAAAAGGACTTGATGAAAATCTCAAAGAAGTCTTAAGAACTCTAAAGACTGCTACAACTTAAAAATATGAAAACATACCCTAACAGTGATTAGTCTTCAACATTGTCTTTAGAGATTTCTAGTTTCTATTATACTATTTGCCTTGTCTATAAAAACGTGTTGAGGTTTTGGTTTCCATGGTGACACAACTATTTTTTTTTTCATACATATTTATCATGGAAATGCCAGAAACCCGCCCCTTTCTATCAAAGAATGCTACTTTAGCACTTAATAATTGAAGTCAAAGCTGATTTATTTTTGATGTCAGAGTGTTTTAAACAGATCCCTCTATCACTGAAAACTGAGGGGGCATTACAGTCATTTTCTCATAAGCAGTTTATTTCACACACGACTTCTGAAAAATACTTCTGGTTTTTAAAAACTGGAGAAGACTTTGCCTCCTTTTTTCCTTCAGTCAGCACCACGGGGATTCCCAGCTAAGCTTTTCGAGTGTTGCAGAACATACATAGAATAAAGCACACAGCCTTCAATGTCATTAAAACAGTGTTCAAAAACACCCACTTCTTGCTTTTGCCAATAATCAGGGAGCAGTGAAGTTATTGCCTATTACAAAATTAATATTTTGAAAAGTAAAATGCTTCACTTTCACCCTATTTACTGTTCTTTTCAAGTAGCCTAATTATTCTTGATGCCTCAAGGGAGAATCTGGTTTTTCATCTACTAATGTCCATTTTTGTTAAAAATAAAGCCCAGAATTGGGCATAAACTTACGTCAACCAGAACAGTTCCCCTATTGTTAATACACCATATGAGGGGGGACCCAAAAAAACCAGAATTTATTTATAAAAAAATTGTGTATTTATTTTTACATTTTTAAACTTCAGTCTCCTTCAAAGTTACTCTCCATTTGAAGCAGTGCACCTATCAAGATGCAATTTTCATCGCTCAAAACAGTTTTTGAACTCCTCGATTTTAATGCCTTTTAGTGCTTCTGTTTTTTTTTTTTCTTCACCTCTTTCACATTGGCAAAACATTTCCCTTTGAGGACTTTTTTCATCAAGGAAACAAAAAACATCACTGGGGGCAGATCTGGTGAATAGGGAGGGTGGGGCATGGGGGTCATGCCAGTTTTGGTCAAAAACTGTTGAACACTCAGCGCGGTGTGGGCAGGTGCGCTGTCATGCCTCACGTTGTCCGTGCAAATCACCCATCATGAAATGGGCGAACGTGTTGAAAGGGTCTCCAGAAAAATTCACTGAAGCAGAACACAGCGTCTCACAACAACGCCAGCTGGTACACAGAGGCAGATGGGCTCCTAGGACACTCACCTAGCAGGGGAAGCCTGTGCTACAAGGGGCCCGCCCTCCGGAAGATAATTCCATTTTTTTTTTATCTCCCTCATATATAAGTCTTAATAAGTCAAAAATATTAAAAGGATTAATGTAATAAAAGGCATGTTTTTAGAACATAATGGAATTAAACTAGAAATCAATAATACAAGGAAAATGGAAATTTCACATGTATGTGGAAATTAACATACTCCTAAATCATCGATAGATCAAAAAAGAAATCACAGGGAAACTAGAAAACACTTTGAGCTTAATGCAGTGAGAACACATCATATCAAAATGTATGGGATGGAGATAAAGCCATGCTTAGAAGAAAATTTAAAACTGTAAAAGTCTATATTAGAGAAGAAAGATCTCAAATTAAAAATCTTACCTTCTACCTTAAAAAAAAAAACAGGATAAAAAACTAAATTTGAAGATATAACTGTTAGGGCAGAAATAAATGATAGATACAATTTTTAAAAAAACAGAGAAATCAATGAAACTAAAAGTTTATTTTTTAAAAAAGATTAACAGAAAAATTGACACATCTTCAGCTAGACTGACCAAGAAAAATAGAGAGAAGACTTAACTTATCAAAATTAGAAGTGAAAAAGACATGAGTCATTGCTACTGACTTTACAAAAAGAGATAATTTTTTAAAGAAACTACAGTAAAGAAGTACAGTCCTACAAATGAGGTAAATTAGATAAAATGGACAAATTCCTAGAAAGACACAAACTACCCAAAGTGACCAATGAAAAAAATAGAAAAATCTGTCAAGATTATGACACCTTACTGAGTTGTTTATACAGAGCTCCCAACATAAGTGCATGGTGGCAAGTTTGCAAACTTACTTGTCAGATTTTGGGTACAACGACAGCTCTGATGGCCAATCCAGAAAGAGAGTTCCAAAATTGCTTTGAAGAGTAGACAAGGCGCTGGCATCAGTGCAGTTTCCCAAGGGGAGTACTTTAAAGGTGACCGTAGTGATGTTTAGCGTTGAGGTATGTAGCACTTTTTTGAGGATGAGTTCACAAAATTAATTGTCCGACCTCATAGTCTGATACCAAAAACCATACAAGAACATCACAGGAAAATAAAACTATAGAACAATATATAATATCAGTATAGAGTTTAAAAATTCTCAACAATATACTAGCAAATTGAATCCAACAATATATTAAAAGAAATTATATACCATGATTGTAACAGATTTATACCATGAATCACAGTTGGTTTAACATCTGGAAATCAATTTATGTACTGCACTATATTAACAGAATAAAGGGAAGAGATACATGTCATCTCAGTAGACATAGAAGAAAGCCTTTGACAAACTCCAACACCATTTTATGATAAAAACACTCAGCAAACTAGAAATGAAAAGGATCCTCCTAAACTTGATAAAAAGCCGTGTACAAAAGAGCCACAGTTAATGGTGAAAAACTCTGTGCTCTCTGCTCTCACCACTGCTATACAACATGGTACTGATGGTTCTTCTCTGGATAATGTGTCAAAGAAAATTTTTAAAAAGGCATTGAGATTGGAAAGAAAGAAGTCACACTATTTCAATTTGCAGATGATGTGATCGTGTATTATCAAAAATCCTAAGGAATCCAAAAGAAAACTATTAAACTAATGTCAAGTTAAGCAAATTTGTGGAATGTATTAATAAAACCAATACCAAAATAAATGCCAAAAAATGTATACACATTTTAAGAGATGTTACCTATGTATTATTTTTCAAAGTTGAATTGAATTACAGTAGCAATGTATAGTATAACTTTCACTCAAAAGATGATGTTAATCAAATGAATGCTCGTGACAGGCAGGACAGTCAAAGAAAATGACAGAAACATGCTTGTTATTTGAGGAGCATAAGAGCATTTTGAAGTGGTATTTGAAATTTGAAAACATTGTTTAAGTTTCCTCCACGTTCTCCTGACTTAAGACCCCTTGACTTCTACCTATGGGGGACCTTAAAGGATGTGGTACACATAGAAAACTAGCTACACTGGTGGTACTTCAGGAAGAAACTGAAATGACATTCACTGTTGATACAAGTGAACACTTCGGTCAGTAGTTTGCCATCATCAGAAGTGTCTGGATGCTGATGGAACCACTTTGAGCACCTCTTGTAATTGCAGAAGTCAAATGTGACTTGCATTCATCTTTTGTTATCAACACATACTGAGTATTACAATTTTAATACAGTTTTTTCCTTTCTTATAATGTGTGTGTATATATATGTATATATTGGCACCCTCTGTATATAACCTATTGCTATATTGTTTATAAAAACTAGTAATAAACAATCCAAAAATGAAATTAAGAAAACAATTACATTTATAATAGTATCAAAAGAATACAATACTAAGAATAAATCTGACAAAATCATGTAACACATACCCTGAAACCTACAAAACATTGTTGAAAGAAATTAAAGATCTGAATAATGAAAATACAGCTTATGTTCGTAAGACCAAAGATTTAAAATTGTTAAGGTGGCAAAAACTGCCCAAATAGATCTGCAAATTCAACACAATCCCTATCAAAATCCTACGTGACTTTTTTGTGTGTGTGACAATCCAGAAACTAATCTTAAAATTCATATAGAAATGCAAGGGACTTAGAAAAACCAAAAGTTTCCTGAAAATGAATAACGTTAGATTTACGTTCCCCAATTTTAAAAATTATTACAAAGCTACAATAATCAAGACAATATGGGACAAGTTCAAGAATTGATGGGACAGAATTGAGTCCAGGAATAAGCCATGAACGTCTGATGACAGTGCCAAGACAATAAAATAGGTGAAAGAATAATCTTTGCAACAAATAGTGGCGCTACAACTAGATACCTCCATGCAACAGAATGAAATCGAACCTATTTTTCAAGGCATACTCGAAATTCTTGAAAAGAGATCATAGACCTAAGTGTAGGAGCTAAAGCTACAAAACCCTTACAAGAAAGTATAGAAGTAATTATTTTTGACCTTAGGTTAGACAATGGTTTCTTAGATGTGATGCCTAAAGCCTAAGTGACAGAAGAAAATAAATTATATTTCATTAAAATGAAAAACTTGCCACGGGGATGAGAAGACGAGCCACAGAATGGAAGAATTTATTTGTAAATCATGTATCTGAGAAAACACTTGTATTGAAAATGTATAAAACCATGTGTTTTAGAACAATTAATACAGTTCTGGATTTCTTTTTCCATTCCCTGAAAATTACAGAAAATTCTTCCATACAATTTTATGTCAATGTTTTTAGAGGTTTTTAAATAACTTTTTTTACTCTTTTATAGCTATTTATTTGTCCAGATGTACTTTTTGTGTTGATATATGAGGTTTCTTTTCTTGGAAATGATTTACTTAGAAATGTCCACCATTCTTAGAATAGGATTATACTTGGTATTGTCTTGGGTTTTTATTTTTCCAATATTAATTAATGGGTTTGTGACCTAAATATTTCTGTTCTTCTATTGTGTCATCTTCTTTGATTATACTGAGCATATTTTATTGGATATGTATTATTTTTAGAGCCAACTTGTAAATATCAATTCTATTGTTTTGTTCATTTGTGAATTTACCATTTTTGCTTTTATTATTTTTAACTCAATTCTTCTGTTTTATTTAGCTTTGGTTTTACTTCAACTAACCTGTGGAAAACAAATGTGTCATTTATTTATTTTATTTTTCTTGCTAAATATTTAATGCTTTTAAAATGATGATTTTGCTTGTGCTCATACTATTGGCCACATATGTTTTAGTTTGCTGGGTTTTCATTTTTATTTTTTGAATATTATGTAACTGAAGTTTTAATTTTCTTAGAAATTTTTCTGGTATTTATTTCTTCGGGGTATTTGGGAGATTGTTTTATTTTGAGCTTGGATGTTTGCATAATCTTTAAATTCACATAGGAAATTTCATCCGAATCTCCAGAGAAGACCTTGGGATAGTTTCCTGAATTGTTTGCTTTTTTTGTTTGTTTGTCTCCCAACCCCAGTTAAAATCATCACTGCCTTTTTTTAGTTCTGATTTATTTTCTTGTGACACCTAATGGCCACTTGTCACTATGCCCTGACATGTGTGTCTACTGCATTGTTTTATTGTTTCATGACTTGGTCTTTTCTCTGTTTTCAGGTTTCTATCACATCGCTGTTCAGTTTTCTACAGTGTTTGTTCTGATCTTTACTACATTTAATGACCATTTACATTTTTGAAATTTCACTTTAAGCCTTGCAGCCCTAATTTCCTCATGTGTCTTTTTCTGTTCTTATGCCTCCTTATTTCTCATCTCAATCTCTGTTGTCCAGACTTTTGTATGTTTTGGCTGCTGACAGAGAAAACGGAATTCACTCTACCTCGCTTAAGATGAAATGGAAGTCTTGCAGGGCACGTGGCTTATAGAATAGTCGGAATGTCCGAAGAAACAAATTGTGGGTTGAGATTTCAGGACTGAGTCCTCTAGTCATACTGAGGAACCTGGTCACTGTGGGAGATGACACTTGTTCTTTGATTAGAAAGCGATCTTCTAATGAGAAACATGGCCGCTGCAGGTTCCAGAACCATGCCAACACGACAATCATTCAGCAGCCACCGTGGTCAGAGAGTAAGGCAGCGCCATCAAAAACGTAAGCTGCAAATGAGTCTGGGAGATGCTTCATACAGCTTTCCAGGCCCAATGGAGGGGTTCAGAATGGATACAGAATGCCAATTCATTCTACTTATATAATCACCCCTTTGCCTTTGCCTTGCTTATATCACTCGAGTCATTCATTCATTCATGCACTCCACAACACTTGGCAGTACCTGACATTTCATTTATTTCACTAGGGTTTATTTTCACAAAGGTTTTTATTTTAATTGCAGGACCTTTGTTTCTGTCTACATCACCAGAATTTGTCACAACCGTAGCAGGAGACCAGCCAGTGCTTGGTGATTTAATTTTTGACAGTTCAAAGTAGACACTGTCAAACGTTTACTTCTGCATTCTCTAGATTGCAAAAATAATAATACAAGTAGACACTTCCTAATGGATGCTTTCTTTCCTATTGCAGAATCTCTTGACAATTTTCACTTGGGTTTTTATTTATTAACTTATTCTTGAAAGAAGGGAGATCAATCCAGCTGGAAGTCTGGCCATAAACACTGCTTACTTCCTCAGTTGTTCCTAGATTTCTGCTTTGAGATACTCGGCTGGAGGGCTGGTAAACACAAATATACACGAGCAGCGTGTGCACGTGGGCGTAAATACAGGACTCTGCAGCGGAGGGAGTGGCTCTGGGTGCAATTTCCTCTTGGTCTGGTGAAGTAGGGCTCTGGTGGTCTTCCTGCCCCACCTTCAGGGCCAGATTCCAGCACGGCCGCCTCAAGAAGGAGTTGCTTAGGGTTGCCAGATAAAATGCAGGATGCCAGTGACATTTTAACTCAGATAAACTACGACTACATTTTTTAGTAGAAGCATGTACCAAATTGCATGGGACAACACAACTGCAGTGAAAAACTTTTTTCATTGTGCCTCTGAAATACAAATATTTGTAGCTTTATTTGCTACATCTGGTAAACCTAGCCAGCGCATAGGCAGTGGAATTTCTTGTGGAAGATTGTTGGTGGCACTGCTGATGCTCTAGGGCACCAGATAGAATCGTACCTAAGGGTGTCATCTCAAGTCATGTTGCCCGAGTGTCAGTCTTGGTTCTCTCACTTATTATTTGACCTTGGATAAATGACCTCAGCTTTCTGTCCTTAGTTAATTTACCTGTGAAGTTGATCTTATAACTGTACCTACTTGAGAATCACTAGGAGCATTAAGGGGGATACTTCACCATGCAGAAAAGTATCTGGCACATGATAAAGTCTCTCTCTCTCTGAAGTATTATTATTATTTCTGTTGAGAAAACAAGGAAATGTGAGGGCTTCCCCCAAACAACTGGTTGGAAATGCTCTTCCTCTGAAACAGTAAAAGTGACCCCAAATTGAAAAGCTCCCACCTGCCCCATAGTATGCCTCGCCTCTCCAATGTTCATGCTTCCCATTATAAAGTTCTTGGTGACCTCAACCCACCTCTGATGGCTTCCTGAGAGTCCGGACTGCTTTCTCCAGTCAGGAGTTCTGAGGCAGCCTTCGGTGCCTTGTCATTTCCACTAAATCTAGCAGAAATCTGTGGCTCTTTCTGACACTAGAAATGATGACCCTTCGCGGGTCCTTTAACGGACGCCTCTTCATGTCTATTTTTATATTCCTTTGGTCATTTTAGGAGACATGTAACAGAATGGAAATTAGATCCCTGCACTCAAGTCATCGGGTTTCTCAGTATTCCAGGGCAGAAGCAGGACCTTCATTTTGTTTTAATCACTTGACTCTATCGATACTTAACAACTAGTATGATACTTAAAATTCAGAGAGACAATAGTGAAGAAAAGATCTTTCAACATGAGCTTCATTGACTGGCTCACGTCTGTGTTTATAAATTGTAGCTCAAACCTCCTCACTAGCTCTCTATATGTTAATACATGAAATTCCCTCTTTCTGTGGTTAATGTAATACAGATCTAATCCTTATGCAATGATTCTAGCTTAGGCTTCTTTCCAGCCCTCTGGAGTTATTTATATGCAATTTTCAAACAGAGATGATCTTTCCTTATGCACTAATAATATTTACATTTTTAAATGGAACACAGACTCAAAGTTGAGGTAAAAGGTTATGAGGTCAAAGAAACAGAGAGATTAGATCTTTAACCATGGCAGACTGTTACATGTTGAAAATAGCAATATCATATTTTTGCAAATTTCATACTCTCATTGGAGACACAGATGCCTAAAAAATGAAGAGATTTTTAAAAAAAGAACAACTGTCTTCCTCAATAGCTATTAAACAGCCCATATGGAGATCAGTGATGATTAGGAAAAAAAGTATATCTGAACAACTCCCAACAGTGAAGTCCAAAAGAACTGCATGTAAGGAGATGGAATTAATGAGTGATTCTGTATCAAATGACCAGTGATAGAAAAGCAAATGTAACATCGTGATTAATGGACCTGGCTAAGAGGTGAAGTCACTGCTTTCAGGAAAGCTAAATACTAAAAGATGATCTTTCTGGTTCTGTCTGTGTACAATCGTTGATGAATTAAACAACAAACCTTACGGGATGAATACGGCACCGAAGCAAGGTCTTGAAGGTGAAAAGCAGGCCAACTGCACAACGTTCTCCCTTTTCCCTGGTTCTCTGGATTCATCTCTTCGGAGAACAACGGTTTCGTGAGCGAGCAGGCTGTAGACCTCCCATTAGCTTGCACGGGTCTTCTTACCTTTTTACATTGGAATCAGGTTCTTGGTGTAACGGCTGACACTTCATGCTCTCTACCGTATGAAGTCAGATCTTTTGTAGGGATGATGAATAGCTCCTTCAGTGGCTAATAGAAAGTTTCCTACCGTATATCTCCAATAGTGGAGGTTTATAATATGGCCATTGTGCATTTTCAGACATAATATTCCTTTCTTTCACGCATGGGCTCTAGTTTCTGAATCGCATGCCTGGTTAACTGTAAATAAAACATACGTATGATTTACCCTTAGAAAATGTGACAGCTACCACATTCAGCCTCTACATGGTAGGGATATTGGTTTACCACTATGTGTGCTAGATCAGAGGTCAGCAAACTTTTTCTTTAAGTGGCAAGCTAGTAAATCTTTTAGGGTTTGCGGGCCTTACGTTCTGTTGCAATTACTCAATTCTGCCATTGCAGGGAATGCAGCCATGGACAGTACATACATAAATGGGTGTGGCTGTGTCCAATTAAATGCTCTTAGAAAGACAGGTAGCAAGCCTATGGCTCTTCATGTGCCAATCCCTGTACTAGGTAACCCCGTTTTTGTGAAATAAAGTAATAACTTGCTCTTTGTCTTTTGCATGAAAATGATTGCATTGTTTTGTTTATTCTCTGGAGTGTATGTATATGATACATAATTCTTATACCTTTATAATGCATGTGTGTGGCTTCTATGTATAAACTTTCTATTATAACTTTTATAAATGAATTTTTCAGAAGCAAAATAAATATTTTATAAATGTATGCTTTCCATCACAACTATTTGATTTCAAGGAACTCGTCATGCATCTCTCTTATTTTTATTGAATTCATATATTAAAAAAAGCACAAAGAAAAAGATAAAAAATCCTTTTTTTAACCTTAAAAGGAATAACCTAGAATGAATATAGTAGCTCATCCTGAAACCAGACCTAATAGGAGAAAGAAACCAAAGTTAAGAATTAGAAGTACTTCGATCAGATACCATCCAAAACAGCCTCGACAGTGCACCAGTTAAAGCACTCAGAAATATGGGCAGAAAAGCAATGAAAACTTGTCACAATGATGGTAGTCCAATCCTGTGCATCGGACCTAGGAGGAAATTCCATTTGGAACCTTCCGAGGAAGTCCTGTGTGTTAGTTAGAGACCAAAACAGGCAGCTTCAGGCTGTGTTTCATAATATGTCTGATTTATTGTTTTAATGGAGTAAAAGAGTTTTGTGCGACTGAGGGGGGAGACAGAGAGAGAGAGAGAGAGAGAGAGAGAGAGAAAGAGAAGGCCCTGAGTAACGAGGTCTGCATTTGCTACTAGTACTTCCCACCTGAAAAATGCACAGCACTTTGAATGATGTCAATACTGTCCATGATGCACTTAAAATCAGTGTAGCTCTAAAAAAAGGCAAGATCTTTTCTCCACTTCACATTACTATTTATGATTTTTCTAGGCCATAAATAATAAAAGAACTTATCTTAGGAAAAAGTTACAGTGAAAAAGGAAAGTTGGAACCCCCGTTTTCAATAATAATTACTGTATTAATAACTATAATAGATATTTAACAAGGAATTGTAGTTCTGTGTAAATTAATGAACAATCTGATTTACAACTATAAGTAATGCCTATGAAATTGCAGCAAAACACAGAGGGAAAAGATAGGGCAAGATGGTCCCAAACAGTATTTTTTATACAGACACGAAGGCCCTTACACATTTCAAAAGAAGTTTCCTATTTGTAAAAATGTGCAGTCCTGCGTCTGGAGAAATACATCCTAGAAGATAATTTTTATAGCACAAACAATGAGCTAAATCTTGTGAAGGACAGGAAATGTTAATGGAATCATCTAGTGGTATCTTTTGTCATAAAAGAACCAGACAGAAGCCTTTGGACGTGGTGCTGCAAAGGTGACTACACCACTTGACTTCTGAGCCATGTGACCAGAGCCAGTGCGTCACAATTCCGAGAAAGAGTAAAATAAGATGAGTGGAGCCCTTCCGGGTCAGGCAAGCCGCAGGAACCAGCCGAATTTGAGCCCAAATCACAGGCTTGGAATACAGAGCCATCCTCTCCGCGACCGTGCACACACGTCCTATACCTCCCGCGTCGCATCAGCCGGCCAGGGTCATTACCAAACCCCAGCTCTACTCTAATAATTAAAGGAGAGCAGGGAGCATCACTTACCCTGGATTCACTCACTTCTCCGTTATAAACAGAGAAATGCGCCTTGGGGGGAGCTCGGTGTGTGTCCTGATGAACCAGAAACCACAGTGGGATTTCCATGCTCAGTTTCAGCCCCAGGTTACTTCAGGGAGTGCAGTCTCAAAATTAGAATGAAATGAAAGAACTCATTAAGGACACGTTATAACCAGGAGCATTTAGTCTTCGTTGGATAAGACTTTGAAAGAAGGTGATAATAAATAACTTCTATTGTATCAAGGAATACAGTAGGATTTCTGCCTAAGATCCCATCATGCAGGAGTAAGTAAACCCGGTGACCCTCTGTGTGGAGGAATTAGGAGTCACTCTATCCTCCACCTACGGAATGTCCCTCACTTGGGGTTTGTCTGAGATTTCCTCCTGATGAAGGTCAGGTTATCTAATACCAAGAGGTCCATTGCACTGAGTTTTCCCGTTACTGGTGATGTACACCGTCATGGGTTAGTTAGGTGTTACCTACCAAGCTTCTCCTGTAAAAGCATTTTGTAATTACTATGAAAGAAGCAGTTAGTAAGTGTATGTGGGGAGGTGTTCTCAGACCATGTAAGTATCCTATTTCTCATCAAAGGTTCATCCATTAATATCAATCTCTATCAATGATGTTTTTCTAAAACAATTTTTTTTCATTGCCGAATAACTATTTTCTCATTCCAAGATTCCTTCTACACTGTTCGTCAACATTTGACTCTAAGCCAGACTTATTTATGTAATCACCACGTGTTGGCGTCAGTATCAACTCAAGGATAGGACTTTTATTCACCAGCTTCTACTTTTTTATTTTGATATTCTGCCCCATGTTTGACCCCTGGGAGGTCCTCTAAACAGAATCCCAGGTTTTCTTGATATGTCCCCTTCAGTGTTTCTGTGAGCACTTCATCCCTTTCTGGGCGTCCCAAGATATCCCAGGACTGTCCAAGCCGTTTTCTACCCGGCCGGGAAATCAGCCAGTTCTCCTTTTAGTGGAGAGAGGTATTTAGAAACCAAGAGCTGTGCACAAGGGTGTCAATGGCTCTGCGGCATGGTTGCTTGTTGGTCCTCTGGGCAAAAAGACCTAGGAAATGTGTCTGTGCGCGCGCGCGTGCGTGTGAATGTGTGTGTGCGCGCGTGCGTGTGCATGAGCGCGCGTGTGAATGTGTGTGCGTGTGTGTGCGCATGCGTGTTTCCTTATACTCACACACACATATTACCATCTATTTAAAAAGCACTTGAATAGCTACACTGACACCTTCATCGCAGTGTGCAATCACAGCCTTTGTGCCAGCATTTCTCCTCTTCATGCTCATAAATCCCTTTCTCAACAGCAAGGAAATCCGGCTTCCATCCACCACCATTCATTACCTGCCCCGGTGGTTCCCTTTTATCTGTTCAGTACCCAAGACCGTGAGCTGCCCCAGTGCTTCTCGGGGCCCCCACCGCACCCCTCACGGGAGATGGGATGGTTAGAGTGGTCGGGCCGCAGCCCCCTCCCTCCCGGTCGGTGAGGCCCCGACGGGCTTTGATGAACCAGGCCCTACTGGGGGCAGCCCTGCTGAGAACCTTCCAGCGCGCTGGTGCCTTTAAAAGGGGTTCCTTCGCCCCGCCCCGCCCGCGCTGGACGCTCCAGGGAGGCTGTCCTCCAGGATGGACTGTGAGGACCTGGTGGGGCTCCTGGAGTAGAACTCACAGAAGAGTGGGGGTCTCCCCCGTGAAGGGGTGCCCCTGGAGGAGCTTCTCTCTCTCTCTCGGGCTTGACCACGCCCAGCCCAAAGCAGTTTCCTCAGCTGCGGTTCGGGTTGTCCTACCGCGGCCCAGTTCCTGCGGAGTTTCAGCTGCGGGGTCTCTCTCAGGTAAGTGGGGGTTCTCTGCATTTGCCCGGCGCTTTCTCCAGGGTGGGCAACAGTGGTTCGGCCTGTGATCGCACGTCTCTGAGGGGTCTTAGAAGAGCCGTTGATTTTTTGTGTGTTCAGGTTTTTGCTATTAATTGCATGGCTGGAGCGGTCGTTTCTATGCTAAATGTTTTTGTGTGAGTCTAGTAATGATTAGGAGGTAGGCTCTGAAATGAGGCCGTATTTTAATTCTCACTGGACAATTCCCTAGCTCATGTCTTCTAGCAGATAACTTTTAATTCTCTACGGTTATTTCCTCATCTAGAAAATGCGGAAAGAGTACATGATTTATTGGGCGGTTGCTGGGATTAAATGATTTCAAGTGTTTAGCATATTACCAACCATATAGCAATTGGTGAATAAATAAGAATTATGGTATTAAGTATTGTTGTTATTAAGTGTTAATTCCTTTGAGCCTCACAACCTATGGGGTAGGTACTATTATTATGCACAGGGAAAGTAGAGAAAAAGAGATGAAATAATCTTTTAAGGTGCATGGACAGCAAATGGAGGTGAGTTGAGATCTGAACCCAGGTCTCTCTATGCCGTTACCTGTGCTGTGAACCGTACATTAAACAGCTTTTAGGACTATGGAGCCTCAGCTAGAACTCAGGACTCCCAGGTATATAGACAGGATAGAGGGAAAAACACAGGTGGGCTCTTTAACTTTTTCCTTTAGTATGTTTCCTAGTCACGGTCTTCAGAGTAGTACAGCCCACTGTCTCTTAAGTCATGGGTCGCACTCTGTGGATAAGGCTCATGAAGGCAAGAAACAATTGACGTTGCTATTTCTAAATCAAATATGGTCACAGCTGAAAATAATAGTAACTAGAAATGCCACGTGAAAATGTAATAGATCCATCAACCAGGTGGCCTGCATACCATTAAAAACTTAATTTGCTGGGACCAGGAGTCCACCTTTTACAGTTAAAATAAGACTAATGCTTAGCATATCAATATTTAAGCGGAATCTATTTTTATTAATTAGGATTTGAAGGTTGTCAGAAACTCACTGCAAATCATCCATTACCTGTACCTGGGCAGTCCCTTATAAGACTATCACATTACACAGCCATTAAAAATTCAGACATAAAGGAGGAGGTGCAGGAAAATCTTCATTTAACGTTGAAAGAATGAAAATTAACCCTTATTCTTTTAAGAGGCCTTATATTTAACTTTGTGTCCTTCTAGGTTTTCAAAACGACTAAAGAATACAGTAGATAGCAGTTCTTTTTTGTTCTCCCTAATCCAATTGAATCTACTTTAAATAGCCATAATTGGTGATTTTCCAGATCAAAGGTCTCCCTCCGATCAATGAGCAGAGCTTGTCTATATTGATTACTAGCCATGCCTATGAAAATATCATTCGTTACCTCGGGGATGAGAGTGGCCCGAAGAGGCTCGCACCAAATTGGAAGGAGATCAATGAGTTTCATGTAGGTAAAAATAAGCAGGTTACCCGAGAAGGGAACATCAATTTTTTATGGACCCTGAGCCAAACAGCAAAGGAAAAAATTATCTAGTAGGTCAGTCCCTTGAATGCTCAGAAGGTCTTCTTATTTGGAGGGAAACTCTCACCGAGCAGAATTTCATCAAAGGGGAGAGGAAAGACAAGGTTTGAAAATTCTTAATTTTGACTGATTGTGATGAAAACATCTCTGCATTTTGTGTTTTAAAGTGTCGGCCTCACCATCTCCACTTAGTTAGGAAAACTATTCAAAATACTTGATTTTGCTGCAGAATTTTCAGTCTCACCTAACGATGCCATCCTCTGACAGCTGTGACTCCTATTGTATTAAAATCATATGGCTGACTAAGAGACTTATTAATTTGGAACAATTTAAGGAATCATCTGAAAAAAAATTCTAGTTTTAAAAAAAATTTAGTTTCCCTCCACTATTATTTTTGTCTTCAGTTGGTTATAAATGACATCCAAATATAGCCAGTCAGGAATATTAAGATGTCCCTGCTACCCTAAATTCCCAGAGATTTTGGCCAACTCAGAACTTAGCCCTGCTCAATTGGAGGTGCTAAAGGTACACGATTGCGGTGAGTTCCCCCAAGACTTCGCCAGGCCACCAGAGACAGAAACTGCGATCTTAGCTGCATGTGTCTCGGCAGACGCTACTCACAAAAGAAAAAAATAATAAGCAGAAATTATATAAAAGAAGTAACATGGTAAATCAACAATAGAACAAAGAGAACAGGACTGTTGGTCTGACAGAGAGGATGGTACCTGGGAAAAGTAAGGGAATACAGGTATAGGATGAAGGTTAGAAGCAAGGCTAAGGTAATCCCCAGTTGGCTAGCTATGCTCATCGAGGCCTTTTACCTGACTCCATCATTGGCCAGATGATTGGGACACTCTTTCTGTAGCCCAGCAAGTGTCCCTTCGAATTTGCCTATTTTGATCTCAATGAAGTCTGGGATGTGTATTCTTCAGTCCTGGAGCTCCCCACCTCTATCTCCAGAGGTCATTTCATTTTCTCTGTAACTTCCAGGAACTTCCTTGGGGGCTAAGTTGTCAAACTCTGGAATTGTCCCTTGGGATATATAGCAGGCGGACATTTGCATCCTATGGGAACACTCCACAGGCACTCAGAGATGGCAGTTATTAGCTTTCAGCATTAACTGGGGTGACAGCTGCAGGGCTCACTTGTGTCCCATGCATGGAGAGTGTGGGAGTCCATGGGCCGCTTCTCTAAATAGCCAGGCAGGGACCATGATGCTCACTAGCATTTTCAGCTGCTGTGGACACCAGGCTTCTCAAAAGGTCCTGTTCAAAGAGACTCTTTAAGAGCTGGGATTAGGGAAATCCATTAGGCACAAGGTTTGGTACAGTTCAAAGCGTAAGACAAAATTATGGCAGAAAAATTCGAGTCCGACGTGGGTCGACCTTGAGTCTTACAAACCCAAGGTGAGTTGGTGGAGCAGGCCGTTTCTAGACAGTGACAAGCAATTTCAACACGAGAGGTGAGCAAACTGGTCACAGAACAGAGACGTCCATCCAGGGTGATGCGAAGCATTTCAGAGATGGGGTTCAGACTCGGAACTTCCAGGAACTGGGAAAGGACCCAGGGCCAGCCGAAAGCACCCCAGCCCCCGCGGACACTTGGGATAGAGTCAGGAGGACCCGCAGCCCACGCGGACGTTCTGGATGCAGGTTCGGGTCCCTGTCACTCAGTGGAAGGCGTTGCCAGGTCCCGCGTGGGAGCCTGGCAGTCTGGACTTGGTCCCTGCGTGGGAGCCTGGCAGTCTGGACTTCTTGCAGCTTGTGTGTCTGAGAGCGGAGGCGGGGCCCCGTGGGTGGCGTGAAGGCTGAGAGCTCCGGTCCGTCGCACCTGGCTGAGGCCTTGTCGCATGGATGGAGCCCGGCTCAGCCAGGGACACCGTGAGGGACTTCAGAGCTACCCCCAAATTCACAGACTGCTCCGCGGTGCGTGTGGTCGGTGGGATTGCATTGGGGTTTGTGCTTGCTTTTTTTCTTGTCTGCGTTCCTTAAGTATCTGGAGTGAACCTTTATTACTGTTGTGATGAGAAGGTCTACTCCCACAGTCCACGGGTTTTAACAAGGAATCTTCACGGCCCCAACGGGAGACAGAATGAACAGGCCAGTTAGTTAAGTCCCTCCCCGCGTCCAGTCCCCTTCTCCGTGCTCAGAGGCCGTCCCCACTAGAGGACCACCGAGGGGTGCACTGTTGTGAGTACTTGGCGAGTGATGACGGACTTACCTGGTCGGCTTGAGTTTATTCATTCAATTCAAAAATATGAATGAGATGTGTGTATAAATAAATGTTATCGCTCAACATGGGGCTGAAGTGGTATTCATGGCAGGAAGAATAATTAGGAAATTAATTGTTTAGAATTTAATTTCTACTCCTTGAAAGAAAACCAAGCAATAAGTTGCTGTGTAAGCTTCTTTAACCCGAGTGCAGTTATCAGTAGGGACGACGACATGAGTTGCGCTATTACCTTATAATATGAAGAAAGCCCAGAATACTTATAAAAACTTAAAACAGGTTACTTTTAGCAGTAGGAATTGTGACCATCAGGTGGATGACATACATAGTATTCTGCTTAATGATGTTTCCAGATTTTTAGACCATTTGCCCATCTGCACCTTCACTCACATTGCTTTGGTGAGCCCTCCAGGAGCCATGCCAGTAACGGGGCATGGTCACCTATGTGAAATTCTAAAATTACACGGAATGGCTGAGTAAGACTTGAAGTTTGGACGGTGCTGCTTATGTACCCCAGTGCTTCCGTCGCTTGCTGACTCGTCTTTTCAAAGTGTTGTTTCTCCCCATGTGTGAACTACTTAACCAAATGCCTGTTGGCTGGCTCAAGCTCACTGCAGCTCGTGACCATCTCGTGGCTGTTTTGTAGTTTCAAGTTGTTTCTTTCTTTTTTTTTTTTTTCTAGTTGTTTCTTAATGACAATTCAGGGACATGGTGTTTGGTGTTTATTTGTTTGTTTTCTGGTTCCTTTATTCCAATTTCTCCTCTGTAATTTAACTAGATTTAGTTTTCGTATGTACGACATGGCTGCTACCATATAATCCTTAAAAAAACATTTAACTACTGTGGAGAGGGGAAAGGCACTAAAATTGTTGATGGGAACGTTTGTTGGGAAGAGTCTTTATCAGAAAGGAATTGTGGCGTGTTCTCTCTGGTTTTCAGATGTTTTTACCTTCCGGTGCGGGGTTTCCATCTCCAAGAATTTATGCTGCAGATGAACGCACTTGTCTATGCAGTGACACATGTGACAGAATGCTCTCCCTTACTGTTAATTAGTTACCATTTGTAAGAGCAAAATATTAGCAACCGCCTACAAAATGGAATTGTAGTATTTACAAAGTAGGTTAGGTAAGAAAGTAAGGTGTAGACCAGTGGTTCCTGACCTTTTCCCACTGGCGTACCCCTTCGGAACTCACTTCTCTAAGATTGTACCCCGTGTTTTTAAAACAGCTGTTTTTAAATACACTTTTGTTCAGTGCTTCTCTTAATGTAAAATAGCAAAAATGACTAAGTTAGGAAAGAAAAATGACTACACTAGAAGTACAAACCACAGATTTAATTTTACAGTATTTGTAACACCATATTGATAACAATGATTAAGGATTAAAACATTAAATAAAAAAAAACACTTGAAAAGAATCATGATTAAAGACAACACATTAACCTTTAGTCAGTAACTAAACTGATCAAACAGGCTGGCTAGGGATGTATTTATATGTTTGGGGAAGTTCTAGAAAGGTCACAAATGGATTGTTCTGAAACTGCATAAGGATTGGTAGAGGAGTGGTTTGGGGGAGGGGTTCATAGCCACGCCCTGACCAGTCATCATTCACTATATATAAGTGATCTAATTTTGAAGTGTCTTCGTGAACAGTGATTCAAACCTAATATTTATTGTTCCATAACTAATGTTTTGCATTTTCTTACTTGTTTTTTTCGCCATTACTATTTCTTACGTACCCCTGTGGGGCCCAGCAGGTACCCCCGGGGTATGCATACCTCTGCGTAGGAACTGATGGTGTAGATCAAGCTTGTCCAGCCCACTGCCCACGGGCTACAGGTGGCCCAGGATGGCTTTGAATGACCCAACACAAATTTGTGAACGTTCTTAAAATAAGAGATTTTTTTGCAACCTGTCTTTTTAAAGCTCATCAGCTATTGTTAGTGTGAGTGTATTTTATGTGTGGCCCAAGACAGTTCTTCTTCCAAGATGGCCCAGGGAAGCCAAAATATTGGACACCCTATAGACTAATATGCACAGACTGTGACAATTAGTATTTAAAAGAACAGAAATAGTATACATACATATTGGTTCATAGCATATGCATGAAATGTTTCTGGAATGACACCACAAACATTGGCTGCTTACAGGACAGGGAGCTGGATAAGGGGCAGAGGGGATAAGTGAGAGATTTGTCACTGTGTATATATATATATATATATATATATATATATATATATATATATTCATACCTTTTGAATACTGTACACAAGAATGTGCTGCCTGTTTAATAAATAGATGTATACTTAAAATTGGAAGGGATTCCTCTTGACAGTCATTAGGATGCTGAAATAATACTTGGATAATGAAAGAACTTGGAGGGAGAGCGATGCATGTCTGAATGTGAGAGGCAATGCCCATGTCCCTGTGGTCTTCTAAAAGGAGAGGTCGGTTTACATCTGAACACTTACAAGACATTACATCGTAGGTGCTTTCCCAGTTATCTTATTTTGAGCGTCAGCAATTGCTTTATTAGTGTTAGGCTCAGTGCTAGCTTTTCATTACCTTAGGGGTTAACTGATGGGATTGGTATAAAAAAAAGGAACAGAAATTTAATGGTTTTATTTCTCATTAGGTGTTGGATTCAGTTAAAGAATAATGTACTTTATGGTTTGGAGATCAAAACAACAATAAAAAAATATGTCCTAATGCTAAGCTCAGGGATTCTTGTCTATTGGGACATACTCTCCAGGGACAATTCACACAAGAATGAAAGAAGTGTTGTATTACGAACAATCATAGGTGAATATAAAAATTATATTTTCTGGGAAAATTTGTTCAAAAAACTTGAGCACTTTCTCTAGTGATGACCAAGAGAGTGATGTCAAAGATGTATGTGAAGAATTAAAAAACAAACAAACATGAAATTAGAGTGGAATAAAGCAATATTCATAATTTTTCCTTACTTTATATACTATAAATTTTTAACTATGTGCAAGTAAGGTCATTATTTTAAATATTAGTAGACATATGTCTACCTCCCCTGCATGCCTAAGTATCCATATGTTCAATGTGACAGACAAAAACCTTTAATTGGAGCTTCTCATGGGAAAAGAGGGGGGTTACCTTATTTCCCAATCCCATTATATATTTAAAAATCTTATTTTATTTAACTTTTCAGTATTGCATTAGTTTCAGGTATTATATTAGAATCATATACATATATATGTATCACTAACATACATATACAGTATTGTATTAGTTTCATGAGTACAACATAGTGATTAGGCATTTATATAGCATGCAAAGTGATCACCCCAGTAAGTCTAGTCCCCGCCGGGCACTGCACATAGTTATTACAGTAGTATCGAGTGCACACCCTGTTCTGTGCTTACCATCCCATGACTATTTCTATAACTGGTCATTTGTACTTCTAAGCCTTCCCCTTTTTCCCCCTTATTTTGAACCCCTCTTTCCTGTGGTGACCATCAGTCTGTTCTCTGTTACCTATGAGTTTGTTGGTGTGTTGTTAGTTTGCTTTTTAGATTCCACATATAAGTGAAATCAAATGGTATTTGTCTTTTGCAGTCTGACTTATTTCACTCAGCATGATACCCTGTCGGTATTCCATATTGTTGCAAGTGGTAAGATTTCATTTTTTATGGCCAAAGATATTCCACTGTGGATATGTCCCCCATCTTCTTTTATCCAGTCATCTGGACACTGAGGCTGGTTCTGTCTCTTGGCTATTGTAAATAATGCAGGAATAAATATAGGGGTGCATAAATCTTTGTGGCTTCATGTTTTGGAATTCCTCATATAAATACCCAGAAGTGAAATTGCTGGATCATGTGGTAGTTCTGTTTTTCATTTTTTTGAGGAACCTCCCTGCTGTGTTGCACTGATTTACACTCCCACCAACGGTGCACAAGGGTCCCTTTTCTCCTCATCCTCACCAACACTGGTCGTTGGTTAATTTGTTGACGATGGCCATTCTGACAGGTAATAATTACCTTATATTCAGTATGACAAGGTAGTTTAAACTTTCACAAATACATTTATTGTCAACGTTTTCCAAAACAGTACATGAGATTACTTTTCCTTTGTGCTTTTCTAACCATATACTTTTTCAATGTCTTATTTAACAAGGCTTTTGGATTCAGACTTTATTCCGCAGCCCTGTCAGGTATCTCGTAGCTGCAGAGATGGCCTAAAAACAGGTAAAATGTCCTATGAATCCTATTATGTTAGATGCATTTCAACCCAAGGAGTAGCTATCATCAGAAACTAAAATCATCCTAATGAAAGCTTTGGTCTCTTTGAGATTTTATTTTCTGCAGTGTCAGGGGTACTACAGCATAAAAGCCTGACTGTTTCATTAGTAAAGACCACTATATTATCGTAGAGTTTGCAAATTATCCGCAGCTACTTCAAATAAATACTTCTCCACAGTGCCGGACTCTTAAAATATTTTGGGCAGATGAAACAAATCAAATGAACTCATGCACCCACGGTGGGGATGGGGGGGATGTATGAATGTTGAAAACACAAACACTACTGTGGCTTATGGAAATTGCCGTTTAATGTAAACAGGGTGACTGAAATGCTAATCTTGTATTTATTTAAAACAACGAGGAAGGTCATGAAAATAAGTCACCATACCGATTCTGGCATGGACAGGACCAGCGAGAGCCCCGGCAGCACGGAAAGGAATGTTGGTGCGGAGTCAGTGGGCTGGCTGCAGCTCGCGCTGTTTACTGTAGTTTTGACTGTAAGATCACTCTTTTTCTCTACGACTGAACGGTGGTTGGTAAGCTTTGTTTAATGAGTGATGCTTCTACAGAGCATAGGAATTTAACGTAATTTTTAAGGCTAAAATGAAAATTCATGATGAGCGAAAACCATTCATCTTCATCAGTGTGTTTCCCAAGGATGCGTTGTACCCCTAGATTACAAGCTGGTCATTCACAGGTAAATAAAAGCGAAATCAAGCCATCGGTTCCCTGGATGCAGAATTTCCACCATAACTTCTCTATTACTTTTGTGGAATTCCCACATTGAAGGCTTTCAAATGAAGGTCACGGGAGCAAAGCTTGTTTTGTCAGGTGGACGGTCGATGGTGTACAGACCCCTGATGGAAACCAGCTGTAGGGACCTGACGTGGCTAAGGCTGAAAACTCAGACAGTGCAAACAAATACTATATCTTGGCTCACAATGCTTGCCACATCTGTCAACAATTAGTTCTCTATCAGACCTGGAAAGGGGCACTGGAAAACGG
This sequence comes from Lyroderma lyra, assembly GCA_004026885.1. Lineage (NCBI taxonomy): Eukaryota > Metazoa > Chordata > Mammalia > Chiroptera > Megadermatidae > Lyroderma > Lyroderma lyra. The sequence goes on along the minus strand of PVJL010006021.1, from coordinate 66,408 downwards.
GGTCGGATTTCAGAGAAAGCAAATAAACAGGGGGCCCTGCATCATTAGTCACCCAGTGGCTGCAGGGTCCCTGGGTCTTCAGACTGGCTCCGCGGGCAGACCACAGCTCAGCAGATAGCGTTCGTTAAAAAGGTTGCAGGGGCGCTGCAAGTTGATGGTCTAATCGGGCCACTGACTTCTAGGTGCCACCCAACCACTGTTTATTATTCCAGATAGCAGAGACCATCCAGGGAGGTTAGAGCCCTAACCCTCAGAAAGTGGGAAGTGCTAAAAGCACTCACATGTCATCCCCTGGACGTTTCTGGTCAAGATTTATGACACAGTTCAAGGAGGCAATAGATAAGCAAGATGAAGACCGATCTTTCCTTCTGCCCCCCCCCCGAAATTCACTTTTCTAACTCTCCCGTAGGCCCTTCTGTCGCTTTCTAAGATGAGGGAGTCTACGCAGGATGCTGTTTAACTCCTTGTCCCTGAAATGTGACATCCTGGCTGGATTATTCCTGGTATCACGAGTCATCGTTTGGCTTTTGGTGTTGACTTTCTAACCTCAGAATTAAATGACTCTTTCTAGTGGAATATCGGAGTGGAGAAGTCCATTTGCTACAATTGTCCATTTGCCGTATCTTCCACAAGGCTTCTTGGTCTCGCAGCCTGCTGAGGGCCCCCCGACTAGTTGTAAAGCAGTCCGGGTTGAAAACGTGGTGACTGTGACTCTCCAGGCCCCGTGCTCCATCAGCTCGGCTGTCCCTGTGGGCTCTCCAGGCCTTAGCACATTGGTTGGCAGATTTTGCTTCAGACACTGAGTTTTTTCAGGCTCTCGTTGGAACTCGAGTGGGTGACTTTCTCTCCTCCTCCTCTCCTGGTGGATACCCATCTTAGAGAGTTGAACTGTTGGATGGCACGTGTGGTCTTCCTTCTCAGGCCGATGGGCCTTTCCCCACAGAGCTTGTCCCCTGCCTGTTCCTCCCAGTAAGCCTGTTTCAGCCTTATTCATGAGAGAGAGAGAGAGAGAGAGAGAGAGAGAGAGAGAGAGAGAGAGACAGAAGACAGAGACAGACATACGGTGGATCGCACTATCTGCAGAATGTGGGCGATTGAATTGGGTGGGGGTGGGGGAAGATTTATTAAACAAATAATTCTTTTAGGCCCAATCAACGTTTATTCAAGAACATTATCTTAAATATTCATTAGTAATAAAGCGGAAAAGTTTGGCTATAGAGTCTCTTCAATATCAAAAGAAGACGGACTTTTCTCCTCCTGTACTCCACTTGAAAGAATAATTTAATTAAAAGGCAAAGCCGGCAGGAACTTCATAATCTGCATGCAATGCAGGATATTATATAATGACCTTCATTTAAAACCCAAATCATTAAAACTAGTAAGTCTAACTGGTGACAAGGGAGATTTCAACAGCAGGCCCAACAGCTTAAAAATATGAGTAAAAATCATGGCTTAAATGAATCTGTCCATTGAGAACTTATCACCAAGTAAAATGAGAGAAGAAAAAGTTACCTCGGCAGTGCGTCCGCGGGCTGTTATTTTATCCTTAGACATGTGCTGCTTTTCTCTTTCTTCTTCTTTCCTTTTTTCCCATTTAGAATCGCCTCCCCCCCCCCACCCGCCCCCGTATAAAATAAACCCAACTCTGTTTCCTAGGAAAGAAATTACTTTAGACCATTTGGATGCACCAGAGAAAGTAATCTTTAGAGGTGGCTACATCCCTTCTCGTCCACCTCCATCGCCGATGTCAGGTGATCCCCAGGAAAGGGGGCGTTTGGAATGAAGTTAGGGGGACTGCGGCCCCTTGGGGGAGCAGAGAGAATCAACAACTCGCTAAGAACAATTTCTGGGCATTTTTTTTTCCGGCGGTGAAACACTAGCTGGAAGCTGGTTGCCTTTCTGTCACACACACCATTGCTTTGGCCTCATCTTTGCACAATCGCCGCGCTCCCCGGGGACAGACATTCGAAGGGGGGCACGGTGCTCTCCTCGTTGTCGGAGTTGCTCCTCAGCGTAGGGGCCAAGCCGTGTGACTAAGTGAACTTCGTATTGAAGGGATGTAATGGTGCCACTCCTCACTCCCCCTCACACGTCCCGTATCTGCTCTGTGTCTTTTTCACGTAAGCTGGTCCCCCAGTTCCCCTCCGTCTCTACGGGCCCCGATGCCCAGGTGGCAGACAGCACCAGCTCCCCTTCCGCGTGATGACGTTCAGACGTGGGCAGAGGACACGCATGACATACTGTCTTCTTTGGAGTCGTGGTGCCAGAGTTACTAGGAGAAACATGAAAATTAAGTCAAAGGGGTCATTTGATACCCTGTAAAAAATGTCTTGAGTTTATTGTATTGCAACACCCTTAACAATTGAGGACTGCCTCACTCAGAAGCAGAATCTGCATCACATCTATTCAGTGAAGAAGGAAATCGCTCCTCAGCCAGAGAAGGTGGTTATTTATAAGCAGACAAGAGGTTTGATTGGTTATTTTAACTACAGAACTTACTAGTCACTCCTGTGAACCAATAATTTAGTCATGCATTAGTCACACTAATTGCTCACGCAGGTTTGTCTAAGCAATGGGTACATACACTAGTGTGGCTTTTACCATAGTAAAGGCCGGTAAGTGACCTCGGAAAGGAAACCAAGACTGTTGATTCCTTATCGTGGAGAGAGTGAACTGTCTTTATCAAATCATGGTTTTATTGTTTCATTATTGAAAATAGACTGTAATTGAAGTAGCAAACACATTCACTGGGTTAGTAGTCTAAAGACTGAGTTCTGGTCCCTGGTCACCCGCCTGGCTTGGTCCTGTTGGACATAAGATGATGCACTTTCTGGTCCTCACTTCATTTTATTTTATTTTTCATCACAAAAGCATTAGGCTTAGCTGGATGAGCCTATTCTCATGGTCTGTCACTGGAGTTGAGACCAGGTTTGGAATATGTGTCCCAAAGGACAATACATATGAAGCTAGACAGGTCTTTAAGTCATTAAATTTCAATGAATATGTATTACTAATTAATGGTGCTTTTCATAATGCAGCTAAAAATGGAATATGTTTTTCACTAAGGGAAATAGGAAATGATTACCAAGAACGGATTTGATGTTACGTAGCGCACTAATGGAGTTTCTCTTGCTACAAGTAACCCCATAAAGTGTTTTTAATACTTGCTTGGATTTCCAATGACCCTGGTTTATAGCAAAATAATTAAAATTTAAATTAAGCTTATAACAATAACCTTAAGAGACACATAGAACAATAATCAAAATCTTTTGCATTATTTGGCATTACTTTTTAAATTCAGTTATTTTACAGTTAGATTCATAGTGTGTTACAACACATACATATGAAATGTATATTATTGAAGAAATGGTGAAATGTTTTTTGATCAGGAGATTTCAGATACTGTTTGGGAAGTAATATCTGGGACATTTTTTATTTAATTTGTCAGAAGAAGAGATAACAGATTTAATTAGACATAATGATGAATAAATGCTAAAATATCTCAAACTTTTAAAGAGTATTATAATGCCTATTATTCTAATAGTTAACTGTAAAAAAGTTGGCAAAGATTTACCTAAAAACTTGTATTTATTTATTAAATCATTCACTAATTCAACATTTATTGACTACATTATAAGGTGTTTTATTTATGAAATAAAACATGATGTTTAGAGTTTGCTATCTTAGTTCTGCCCAATAACTTTACTGAACCTTAGTCTTCTCTAATTAGTCATTTTTAACTTGTATGGTGGTTATGGAGATTGAGAGGAGTAACACAGTAAAGTTAGGATCAAATAAAGTTTTGTTGAGTTAAATTATTCTATCTCTGGCCTACCCTAGAACAGGCATTGGACTAGGGTTTTAAAATTCACATAGGAAACATTATTCCTGCCCTTAAAAAACTCAAAATCTGGTGTGTGAGTCTGTATGTGTTGGGTGTGGGAGAGAAGGGGGCTGTAGGATGATGTAAAATCAAATCCCTAACAATAAAAATAAATTAAAAAAAAAATCAAATTTGGAAACCCAGAAACCCGGGCCAGTACGTTGGCTGTGGAGACAAGGGGCTCTTCCTAAAGAGGTGCGTGTCGACCTAGATCTTTAAGAGGGTCAGCGTATTCACATCAGGAGCCGGGGAGGAATTACTGACCAGGAAAATCCAACAGCATGTGAAGTCAGAGTTGCAGAAAGACCTGAAACAACCCGGGAAGAGGGGAGGAAGGAGAAAATGGGTCGCGTGCGTTTTGTAAAGATCTTTGTGTAGTGAGTGACAGGGCTTGGACTGTAGCCTACAGGTTAGCCCAGAACTCAGTTGTGGTTTTTTTGTTCTGTTTTTTTTTTTTTTTTTGGTCTTTTTGGTGGGCGGGGCAAGATCAGGTTCGCCATGAGGAATATTATTTAGGTGGTGGGTTGGAAGAGGAGTGGATGGGAGTGTGAGAGTCCTCAGACTAAGGTGCGGAATGACGCGGGACGCACAGACATGGAGATGTCAGCAAACAGGAAGCAGTTGCTACATCCATGGGGGTGGCGAGGAAACTCTGGGGAGGACAGGTAGGATGAAATTAGAAAAGGAACAAAGACAGAAGCCTGTAGACAGTCAGTGTTGCAAGAGTTCAAGGAAGGGGCAGATGAAACGAGATACATTGTTTAGAAAAGAAGATCTAGACAGGGTTCAAGGTGAATGGGGTCCGCTACCCCCATCCTTTGAGGCAAGCACAGAGAACACAGTTCCTGGCGGGTCACGTGCTTACTCACTGATTCTGCAGTCATGTCGGGAACTGGCTTCCCAGAAAGTGTGAAACAGTCGTTTTTCAGACACAGTAAAACCCTTGCTGGACCCTGTGCAGGCCAGAAACTATAAACTCAACAGTAGGACCAATTTTCGTTACTGGTTTTTCTGCAGCAATGTTTGGCACTGTGGGAGGAAGAACAGAACACACACCCGTGAAGGTTGTGTTTTATTGTGCGTGCTCTGTCGGGAGATTTTCATGGATCTAGACTCTTTAGGTCAAGGTCACAACACAAAATGTTTCCAGGAGTTGGTTAGGTAAGGAAAATGGACACCTGGGAAGAATGGGGCCATGAAAAGGCCGAGTGTTTCAAGGAGCTCCGCGTGGTCCCTGGATTGCCACGAGGAAGTTCGGGGCCCGAGTTACCCTATCTTCCCATTTTCCAAGACAGGATGGAAATGCAGAGTTTGGTAGAAAACCTAATTTTAAATTATTGACTCTAAAAGAAAAAGTGCTTAATAAATAACCTAGAGCTCTCGACTGTCACTTGAGTGCTAAGAGATTGTCTTTGTGAACTTGCAGAATCGATCTAATTGCATGTGAACGTCACTGTGTCTTTTTAGCTCCATGTAGCGTGTTCCTATGTTAGTCCAGAATGAAGTTACCCAAAATTCGGAGGCCATTCAGAAAATATTTAAAGAAGTTTGTCTGGCGGCAACTTGGCTGTCACGAAAACTGAGTCCAGAGGCCGGTGGTGGGCTGGGATGTCACCTCAGCTTCTGCTCTATTTCCTCTATTTTGGTAAATCAGATTGACACGGAAAGATGTAACTCATGGAAGCTCTCCCACAGTCTGCAGGGACAGATTCCTGGGGCAAAAAACATTATTATAAAACAATTGAAGTTTTAACTTGATGTTTCTCAAAACTTTTTCCTATATGGGTAATAAAAAGCTACCTTCTAAATATATTACACAAGATGACACTGAAAGAAGATTAATAAAATGTTTTTCTCATTTTCCACGTGCTTCCCACGTGCCGCATGCCGGGAACACCAGGGCTCAAATCACTGTCATCTTTCCCTGGAACTTGAAATAGTAGAGGACGCGCAGCTCAGAACGGGCCGTGGTCTGAGTCATGTCGCTTGCACACAAACGTATTCGGATGACGTAGCACCGCCGAGAGAAGTTGCAGAGCAGGAATAACTCTGGCTCCTGACTGATTTCAGTTTCCCTCGATCCTGGTTTAGAGATAATAGATGAGTGTGAAATGGGAATAAGCCAAGGTCATGGTGTTTTGGTCATAAGTGAAATTCATCAGCCTCAACCTTTTTCCCTATATCTTCTCTGACGCCTGCTGAAACTGAAACTTTTCTTATTCATGTGACTTATGGGGAGAATTTGAGTAGTTATTTCTGTAGTAGGCTTCAATACAATATTCACGGTCCTTAGTAAGAAAATTACACCACCTGTCAAACTGATGTGCAAATGCTACCATGCCCTTATGGGGTGGTGTTCCTCTCTTTCGCTATTATGTTTCCAACAGAGCAGACAGATTTGTTTCAAGTTGAGATGAGACATTCATTATGAACTCAAAGAGGTTTCATTGGCTGATTAGTTTGCTCTCCAGTCAAGTTCTGAACACTCACATCCCTTTTAACTATTTTTGATCCACTAATAATTTCTTTTCTAATAGCCTCCATTTTTCCATCATCTTATGGCTGTGGAGAACATTCATTATTTCCTCATTTAGCAGAGAGAAAAGTAGCACTCTTTGACCTTCATCTTTCCTTTATCTATGTGGTGACAACAACTACAGACTAAGGAGTTTTCTTTTTCTAAGACACCTAGGCTTTTGCCACAGACACCCCAATAGAACGTGGCTAGAGTCCTTTCCCATAAGCTGGAGAAAGGCAATGACATGGATGGTGGGGGAGGGGTGTTCTCAAAGTAGGCCGGCGAGACGTACTGTTTTAAACAGCACAGAAAACAACGGTACCGTCTAATGTCAAACGGTACGTGTGGCAGCCTACTGACACCTTGAATGTAGCCCGGTGAGACGAGGCTGACCAGACGTCCCATTGGAAACGGTGCCAGTGTTGTCTGTCCCATTGAAAACAGGACGTCTGGTCAGCCTGTCTCCGAGTCATTGGACAACAAACTGCCATGCTGTCAGGTGTCCTTCGAGTGTCCAGGAGCAGTGTGGTCATAACTCAAGTATCACCTGTGTGATGGTATATATTTGCAAATGAATTCTAAGAAATGTTCAAAAACATTGTCTTGTGTTCCTAGGATGTCTGCTTGAAAGAAGTGAAATGTTGTCAGGCGTGGTGGCAGGCTCCGGTAGTCCCAGCTACTCGGGACATTGAGGCAGGAAGATCGCTTGAGCCCAGGGGTGCTGGGCTGCAGTGCGCTATGCTGATCGGGTGTCCCCACTAAGTTTGGCATTGATAGGGTGACCTCCTGGGACCCGGGGGCCACCAGGTTTGCCTAAGGAGGGGTGAACCGGCCCAGGTTGGAAACGGAGCAGGTCAGAACTCCCGTAGTGGGATCGCACCTGTGGAAAGCCACTGCACTCCAGCCTGGGCAACATAGTGAGATTCCCCCCTCCCCCCCCAAAAAAAAGGGAGAAAGAAATGAAATGTTGAAGTAGAAAAATTAGTCTCTTTCTTGTTAGAATATTACCTAGTTTGCTTGTAACTCTGTAACTACGCACTCACTATTTTTTATTGCTCTTTTAGCCATGGCCAAGAGCAATCAAACGGTCCTTGCTTGGACTGGGCATTTGTATGACAGTGTACAACTCCTAAGTAATTGAGAGATGAGTGGATTGTTTTTCAACAGTTTAGGCAGAAGTGATACTTAAAGAGAACATTGAAATACAAGCATAGGTTGGTTATATTAGAAGATTTGTGGCACCCCAAGTAGCTAATCAATCAAAATGAAAAAATTAGGGGTATGTAGTGAGTCACGTTATTTTACAACTACAGGAGTTCCTTCAGGAAGGCTGGTCTAAACCTAAAGGTTAAGTAACTAGATTGGGGTCTCCCAGTTGCCACCAGGACCAAGAATGGACCTAGATTTCAGTCTCTTTCGTGATTTTCCAAGGACGTTATTACTGCTCGAAGTGGAGTGGCTAATTTTTAGAAAGGAATTAATCACCTGGAAAGTACAGGAGAAATAGTTGTAAACAGACTCTGTGCAGAAAACAATGTCAATGGACGTTGTTTTTGTTCATTTCTGCTTTATGAGAAGACTTGTTAAATGAAATAATGCACCAAGAGCACTTAATCTGGTTCATCGTTCACTTTTGATAAAGTATTACATTTTGTTGTTGTTAGTCACGCCCTGGACGTTCCTACGTCAGAGATGTATGGCTCGTAATACTCATATGCCGGGATCTTCAGTCTTGAAGGACAACAGCATTATTTGTGAAATAATCTGAGAACTATAATGGGTGTCATTAAAGCTTGTCTACCTGAGGCGGTATAAATCATTCGGGTAAATGAACCAATTAAAAACCAATTACCAACAAAGACAGTATTTCTCAACCAAGGCCTGACAATGGAAGGTTGGGGGTTGGAAGGAAAGGCTGAAGTGCCCCCCGAAGCTGGGAGGAAGCTCTCCCCCTGAGGTTCCAGGGGATAGATTTGACAAGATGGTTAGATGGTGGCTGTGCCTTTCAGCGGCATTAACTCCTGCTTTCCTTGTAAAAAACAACCGACACTCGCTGGCTAGGTACTAAAATGGACTGCACCGAGCCGAGGAGCTATGCGTGATGGCTCTTCGATAGTTTATTCTTTTGGTTAGAAAGGTGCTTTGCACACAGTTTTCCTCTGCGAGTTGTCTGGATTTGGGTCTGCTTTAGGAGCCTTCAAATCCATAGACGCCATAACACTGGGAGTCCATTTTTGAGGTGAGAAAATTTGGTTGAATCAAATGGGTGGTCTTCAGGGGAGCTAAAATCACTGATTCAGTGACAAGATTCAGTGACAAATTTGTTTGATATGGCTGAGGGGAAGTTAAACAGACATTTTGGGATGGTTGTCTTTGCATAGGCCACTAATTCATTGATTCAGGTGGATTTTTCTTTGTTCATGTGTATGTTGGCTGTTGGCGATGACATAAAACATATTCTTCTACTTCGTTTTCCGATCCTCTGGTGATTTAAGTGAATAGATCCTTTTCCATCTCCCTGGATTTGTAACATGTCATACCAAGATTTTTATCAGTTTCTGGTCCCACTAACAGTGCTTTACTTACAGGGAACTAAATGCCCCTTAACTGTGATTCTACTCTGTCTTCTCCCTTCATTCTCGCCCTGTGGTTTCCCAAAACTTGTCATTTATAATGCACGTGAAAGTAGAAATGGGAGGAGGGACACAGAGTGGTGATGTGGCCACCTTCACTCATGAAGAATTAAGTGGGTAGAAAACTCTGGAGTTGGTACAGCCCATGGTTCAAGGATTAGACAGTAGAGAAGTACAAAACATGCCCACTGTTTCAGCACACTGGGCTCCATTTAATAAGCAGTCTAGACAGGTGTTTCTCACCATCGAGGGCTGTTGTTTGCTAAGCAGTGTGAGCTGCCAGTGTTTTCAGTATTTACTGTTTTCTGGTGTCCCTGGATATTTAGGTATAGGGTTGGAATGAGCCATCCTGAAGAGTGCTAATCAAATGCCATTTTATGCTGCAAATCCTTTGAAAGATTATCAGCTGTAAATCCAGGGCTGAGAAGAAGAGGACCATAGCGACCTGTGTCCTGATTCTGCATGACCTATGAAGTTCTCCTAAAACAATATATAGAGTTTAGGGCACAATTTACATGTTTTTGGAGTTTCAGGGTTCATTCAATCAAATAAGGTTAAATCCAAGCCAGTGCTCCTAGGTTTGAGTCTGTACTGGCCACAGTGTTTTGTTTCTGCGGGTCCCACCACCTTACTTAGGGTTGTTTTAGTCACTGCTCCCTACTTTACTGTATGACCACACTCTTCTGGTCACCAGTTTTATTAGCAGTTTTCATTTTCTTCATTACATCCCCTTTATTTAACTTTGTCTTCCTCATTCTTTTCTAAAGACATTTTAAAAATGAGCCCAGTATGTTAGCCTTCTTAGTGTAATAATTAATTCCTTGCTTCCTCTCATTTATTAGTTGCCTTATTTTCTCTGTCTGTCTTCCCTCTGATAGATCTGTTACACTTTTTAAACGTTTTTCTCCTTATATTATATTAAGTCAGTGTTTTTCATCTGCTGATTTCTATTTGATTGTTTTTCTTCTCTATAAATATTCATTTTTGGAAGTGGGATGAATGAAAATAAGTGCTAAAACTGACTATGATACTCTAATTTGGCTTAATTTTGGCTTATTTTTCCACACTGTTTAATCCCTCCTATTACAAAACTAGTTCTTCAGCTCTTTTTATTTTGTGATTTTTCTCACAGACCCCCCTCCAAGATATCTTAGGACACCAGTTAACTCTCTACATACAGAAGAGGGACTCATTGATATACTGAGAAAAAGTGTTAAATTATAGTATTTTTTTATTTTTTTATTTAAATGTGTCTGCCTCCTCATCCTCACCCCAATATTTCAACTTGGGACTTCGTTTAATCTTAGAAAAATTCTTTTAGAAGATGAGACAAACACGTTTTCGAGGATACGACAGTAATGCTAATAAATGGCGTGATACTGTGACATGTACTTTTATATCAAATCTTCTTTGGATCATTTTAAATTAGCTCATGCAGTCTTGGTTTGCAAATCAATCTTTAATTGAAATTTTCTTGGAATGAAATCACGCGTCTTCTGAAGCTGGCTAACACTAGGGGGCAGCGTAGCATCTAGAAAGAGGACTGCCGGTGGCTGCTGGGAGCCTGGGTTCTAATCTTGATTTTTCTATTGACAAAGACAATAACCCTCTAACTGTTTTTTGGCTTCTTTCTTCTTTGTTTAGAAAATGAAGAGTATTTACTATCCCAGAAGGGCCACTCAAACGCCACTCGTCTTTGTGGAACTCACCTCTTTTTATAAATAGTTTATACAGAGACAAAAGTGAAAGCCAAATCCAAATTCCCAGTAGTAGGATTTAAATGAAACCCACCAGTTCTTTCCATCACTTAAGTTTCCATCCTTTTAGCATGTCTGTGTGGTGGAGGGAGCTCCCTAGCACAAAACCCTCCCCCTAAAAAGGGCCTGTGGCACTTTTTCCCTCCATTAAAAATCCTCATCACCGTAATCAAGAGGGCAAGTAACAGAGAGATAGTGGCTGTGACTCTCCAATCTTCCGTACAGGCTTCTCACCTTGGGGAATAGGTTCCTAGACGCTCACGGCATCAGCACGGAACAACCCGACTGTGTGCAGAGCACAGCCCACTTGGGACCCGGGCACAAGCTGTCCTTTGCTCTCCAAGGTCACCCTGCACGGGGGAGGGGGGGGTGGGTTTCAGGAGCAGACAGTGGGCAGCAGACGAAAGCAGGATGGTACTGTTTTGGGTTTTGTTTTTATGGTAATTTTTTTCCTTTTTGGAGTTATGATGGCTCTCTTTTCTTATTTGCAGGAACTGAACTCTTTCTTTGGCTGTTCCTGTTACGTAGCTACTATACCCAAAGAGAAACAGTTTTAAGAAAATGAAACTTTTGTTTTCATTTTAACTCATTTATTTATTATTATTAATTTTAAAATGTTTATGATATTTTTGGGACGCCAGTGGTTAGTAAAGTATACAGGTTTCAAGTGTGCATTTCTATCATGCGCCTCTACATATTGCATCGTGTGTTCCCCACCTGGAGTCGGTTCGCCGTTCATCCCCATTACACTCAGGCGACCACCAAACTATTGGCTGTGTCCACGAGTTTTTGTTTCTTTGTAAAAGCAGAGTTTTTGTTTATAGAAGCAAGCACAGAGCTGGGGTTGAAATTGGCTATGACCCATGTACTTTCACCTCCTTTTTACCGCACGTTTTGAAAACCACTGGTTGGTCCAGCAGACAAAGAAATCCAATTCTAGGGTTCACAGTATCCTCAGCAGTTTTACTGTCAGTCACCTGCTGATTAACTGGAAGTGAAATATTTTTTCCTTTTCTTTCTTTTTTTTTTTTTTTAACTGAGAGACTTTGCAAGGTTAACTCTATAGGTTGGATCTCACGCAACATTTTCTTTTGGAAACTTTTGAGTTTAAATTTTGTTTTGGAGTCAGGATATTTTCTGCAGGGAATATGATTAAGCTTTCAATGACTGTCTTTTATGCTATGAATATTTCTTTTGTGTCTCATGAATTTTACAGCAACATAATATTATGTTAAATTTACCTGAGATATAATGAAAGATTGGTAGTTTTCTGTCTAGAAAAGATATGAAACATGTCAAGTTTGAGGGTCCAGGTTCTAGAACTCTCTTCCTATGGGGGGCAGTGAGACAGATTCTAGATTTGAGATTATGTGATTTTAAGATGGAGAAGGTTGACCGAGATTCCACTCTTATGTGCTAGTATATTTTACATTATTTCTTAGCATCCAATGTGGTAAAATATCTGAAACATGACTATTATAGTCCTAAACATAGTACACCCTATTTATTACCCTTCATCATTGTCATTCGTCAGAATAATCTCTCTCCTCATGCCCCTAAAATGCTACATATACTGTAACATTTCTGGTATAGAATACTAGTTAATACTTTATGATTAGTTTCCATGATATTAATTTTATATGTGATTGCATAACTTCTTTGTTTTTCATCTCACCTTATATTAAGCAAATATGTTATTACATTAAGGAATAATGGCTATGTTGTCACATAGCTGTTATTCTAAAACTTGCTTAGAAGATGAAAGACATTAGAGACCTGTTGCTGTTGAGCTCTTGGGGAAGTAACCTCTGAGACAGGGATTGCAGACTTGGTTTTAGATGTACCTGTGATTGATAAAAGGAGTCATGTGAAATTTACAGCAAATCCCAGGAGGCGAATCACAATATAGATATCACTCAAAGAATAGTACCAGGCATGTGTCTGGGCCCAGGTAGAGAATGAGCATGTGATCGTAAGACATGTCTGGTACTATTGTCCATGCGGGTAGAGCTGGCCATCTTGAACTGGGCTCTGTTAGGGTTCCCAAAGCACAGGGTTCAGCGGGCCCAGCAATTTCTTCTACAACAGAAATGATATGGCTGGGGCAGGCCGGATCAGGCCCATAGAATGCCATGTCATCCTCTCTCACTGTGCTTGGGCCTCTTGTTGGTACCTATTGTTCATGCCTATGGCTGCATGGGTCCCGTAGGACCACCTGATAGAGAGGAAACAGTTCATGCTTAATTTATATAGAAACTGCTGCTCAACTTAGAGGTGACCTTGAAATGCAGCTGTGAGGAGAAATCGTCCCAGTGGGCAGAACTTCATCACCATGCATCATCCACTTTGTATGGAAAAGGATGTGACTCTCAGTGAACTGGCACCCAGGGGGACTGGTGGATGCTGGACAAATGTAAGTGGCCTCTCCATTAGCTGGAACTCAAGCAACTCAAAGATTTTGCCGGTTGCTTGAGTTCCAGTTAACAGTCTCCTGTGTATAGAGACTCACAGGCCATAGTGACGGTCTTGGTTGGTTGTTCAGGGATGTGGAAGGGAAGAGCAGAAGACTAGGAACAGAGTGGCATAGGGAAAAGGCCTGTAGATAAACCTAGGACAGTGTAAATGACGTGTGAAGGTCTTTCCGGGTGAAACTGTAGTTGTGTCTACTTCGTGTCTCCATGTCCTCACGTCCCAGGTTTTCCTAAGTCTGCTGCACTCAGGATGTCACCCTCACCACTTCACTGTCAATGTCACCTATGGTCCTCCTTTGGCCAAATCCAAAGTCTATTCTCAGCCCATGTTTAGTTGATCTCAACAGCATTTGCCTTTAATGGTCATTTTTTGGTTCTTAAAATACATTTTTGTGCGTATCTTCTAGGATATCAAACTCTCTGGTTTTCTTCCTGCTGCACTGAAGACTAGTTTGGAGTCACTTTTTTCAGGCTTCTTGTTTTTCTGTCCTTTAAATATGGAAGTGTCCCAATATGAAATCCTTCACCCTGTCCTCTTATGTACGTGGTTTGTACTCATGTGCTGATGTTACACATTTTTAGGGCTTTAGGTGTTAGCTATAGCCCTGACTTCTCCCAGAACCCCAGGGTTGCTATATGTAACCATCAACATGTCATCTGCCCTTAGAAGGTCCTAAGCAGAATCCTCTCCATCATACGTGGCATCTGCTCCATCAGTGTCAGGTCTCACATCTACACTCACATTACAGCATGAACTCAACTCCTTCCCCAGATTGTTGGGTTTCTCCCTTTCCCTGTAGAGCATAAAATCACTGATGGTCTGGTTCACTGCTTACCTTCAGTCCTAGAACTGTGCCTGAAACACTAGGCCATTTAGTCAATATTTGTTGAATGAAAAATCAGGTTTGTATTTCATCATCTTATTAACTTCGGAAGACACACAAGGGGTACAATATTTCAGCCAGTTTGCAAATGAGGAACGTGAGGCAGCAAGACTGACTTGGTGAAAATCACATACTTCTATTGTTCAGTGTTTCTATGTAAGGGAAGCTTCTTTTAGACTTTTGCACCAAGAGGAAAATGTGCCTGTTTGCCGAATCCAGTGCAGGTGCTTTTTTTAAAAACAAGTTCCTGTTTCTTTCTCGAGCCTCGTTTCCAGGAACTTGGAGCCAGGTTGTCACTTAAATGGCTTCACCTCGTCATGGTCGACCATCCTTATGCTTTGCTTACGTTCTTTCCGTTTTCATACTTTACCCATTAAAAAGAGTCTTATCTCATTCTGCTTATAGTCAAAATATGCTTCCTGTTAGGGTTTAAAATTCAAGTGAATAAATTTGGCAAATTAGGTCAACTTCAGGCCGGAATAACTGAGAATGTATAAACTGTAAGGTATGTTTTGGTGGCAGTTTTAGGTAAAAGCATTTGCAAGGTAGAGGGAGAGCAAACGATTTCTAAGAATCTTCCGGAGGTTTTACAGATTTATCAGAGAAAGAAGAGCTCAGGGGAAAAAAAAAGACCCAATAATAAATGAGGAGGTACGTATTATTAATAATTCCGTTAAAAAGGCTGATATATTGAACTCATTTTAAAAATCTCTCTTTAACAAGAAAAATGAAGACGGTAACGTGGGCAATTAGCTCCTGACACGACCACCGCATATCCAGATAATGATCAAAAGTGTGTGGGTGGTGTGACCCACCCACACTCGCAGAGGACACACTCTGACACGAGGCACCGAGCCTGGGCATTATTAACTATTTAAAGTGCACAAGGAATGCAGGTAAATTATTAATTTGCTTTAAAATTCTACATTTCTTTTCCACTTAGTCATCTGACTTTGCAACACACTAATATGCTTTGTTTATTATGAACTATTTTAATTAATTCAATATGAAATAATATTTATACATGTTAGGCTTTTTTTTTTTTAACAGAAGGAAGTAAATCATATGCAATCAGCAATGGGAATCTACTTTTAGACTTGTCTTAGTCTTGGAAATAATCTTTCCTATTAAAAAAAAATAGTATCCCAGATATCCTTAAGAGCCAAATCAATCCATAGGCACATTTAATTATTATCTGATATTGTGTTGTGTGTTACATTACATTATATCATGTCCCACTAATCCACATGTTTTATCATACCATGTTGTATTGTGTTATATATGTTTTTAATCTATATTTCATTAAAGAGTGTAAGTTCTGTGAAGTCAGAGGTTGATCACCCCCATTTTTTATGGTTAGATGTCTGGACTATAATAGATCCTTAATAAATATTTGTTGATGAATGAATGGTTTATACTTAATAGTCTAGGGAGAGAATTCCTAACCACAATTACTTAGTTACTGAATGTTGCAGGAGTCTCTATAGGTCTTATTTATCTCCCTGTCTTATAAGCAACCACTAATCTCATCAAGGATGCTGCTATACAGAGCAGCCTTGGAAGGTAAGAGGACACTTCCCTT
This sequence comes from Lyroderma lyra, assembly GCA_004026885.1. NCBI lineage: Eukaryota > Metazoa > Chordata > Mammalia > Chiroptera > Megadermatidae > Lyroderma > Lyroderma lyra. The sequence continues at coordinate 50,680 of PVJL010006021.1, read as the reverse complement.
GAGAGAAAGGGCAGGTTTGTTTATGGTCCAGTATGAGACGGCTGTCTGGGAAAACCCAGCCGTAAATGCCTCTAGTTTACATATTACGTGGCTGCGTACTTTGCAGTCAGCCTTCGTGTATAACGTGACCCTGGAGTAAATGTGAGGCAAGTTGGTTTACTTCCTATTCGGGACAAGGCTCGCGGAGTTCAGAGTCTCTTTCCTTTCACCCACTGCATGTGCCAGCCTCCCCTGGGTTCTGTGCATCGCCCGGCGGGAGTGTGTGCAGGCCTCCCCTGGCCTCTGGGCATCGCCAGGAGTGGGTGTGGACTTCTAAAACCAGAGGAAGAAAATGATGATACTCTGGTGGCTGCTATTTGCTGTGGGTAATGAACTATCCTTTGTCTCTGACCAGGTGTCTATTATTATTATTATTAAGTTTATTGGGGTGACATTGGTTAGTAAGATAACATAGGTTCCAGGTGTACGGTTCTTCATCGTCTGTGTGTTGCACTGGGCGCTCACCACCCAGTCAGCTCTCCTTCCATCTCCATGTATTTGAGGCCCCTCCCTCCCTCCCCACGCCCTCCCCCTTACCCTCGGGTAACCACTCAACTGCTGTCTGTGTCCCTGAGTTGTTTTTTTTCTATTTTGATCATTTAGTCTTGTTCTTTTAGTGGCAGGTTCACTTGTTCTTGTAAGCAGAGTGAACACGTAGACCCTTCACAGTTTCTGATAATTTTTCAAAAGCTGCATCGTGTTGATGGACAACCAACCAATTGTAATAACTTTACTTCTGAAAGTGAACTGAAGGCACTAGCTTCAGGTGGGAAGAGAAATGCAAAAAATAAAAAAAAGAAATACATAAGTTGTCTGGGCATATGAAAATTTTTTAAAAACACAGAAAAAATGAAGAAAGACCATTGTAAGCATGTCACTTGAACATGGGATGAATATTTTTCTTAAAACAACCAACATTTGCATTTCTATTTTATAATAAGGTGTTACTGTGAGGAAGATAAAAATTTGTACAGAGGGAAATTTTCACTCTCTTCGATTCTTACTGTTTTGCATTTATCCACCAAGTACTAAGCGTCGCCTGTCGGCCACGCAATGTGCTAGCCAGTAGGTCCGTGCAGTAGGATGGTGGTGGGTAACAACACATAACAAACACTCAGAATAAGACAGATGAAGGCCGTGAAATGTTTCTGAGGTCGAGAATAATGGAGTTTCATTTCATTATGGTGGCCTGAATATTCCTTAACCTCAAGGAGAAAATGAAATTTTAGATGAGACCAAAAATATACATAAAAGTGAACCAGCTGTGGAGAAATCAGGGCATGTAGAAAGGCCCGGGGCGGGGGGTGGGGTGGGGGGGAAGAACAGGATCTGTTTGGAGACTCAAAGAAAAGTCTAGTTGTTGTAATGACCATGCAGTAGGTTAGCTTCAAATACGGTAGGAGGAGTAGAGACAGATTCCAAAATTCAATTCCGTGCACTAAAATGTAAGGCTCTTGACAGGACACGCCATTGGAGCGATCTGGTAGAGGGGACAAGGAGATGGACTGAGCTCTCGCACCGACAGCACGCTGAGCTGGACACAGGCACTGCAGTGAGTGAATGAGGTTGTCCGGAGAAGACGACGTGGTGGAACGTCCGTTATTTAGTGGTGCATAGAGGAAACTAAGGTGACAGGAGGGAAGATGGGAATGTACTTCTGAGGGGAGAGGAAACCTGAAATAATCGTGTCACAGAACTCAAGAAAGGATGATGGTTTAAGAAGGAGGGTGTGACGCTCAGTTCAAATACTGAGGGAGATGGAGACGGTGACAAACACATGCTAGATTGACTTGCTGCGCATCTAGCTGGGCTGTCCAGCCTTGTGGCTTCCCTGGGCCACATTGCAAGAAGAGTTGTCTTGGGCCACACATAAAATACACTCACACTAATGATAGCTGATGAGCAGAAAAAAGGTTTGTGCATCACTTTTGCAGTGTTTTAAGAAAGTTCATGAACGTGTGTGGGGCTGCATTCACAGCCGTCCTGGGCCGCGTGCGGCCTGTGGGCTGCAGGTTGGACGAGTTTGATCCAATGTGTCCTTCTGTTCCACAGAGACTGTGACAATCAATACCTTCTTTCTCAAAATTCTGTGCAGATTGGTGTTGGGCTGTGATTCAGATTTTATAAACGATGTGCGTGCACACTGATGTGAATTTTAAACTGAGATAGGCACCAGCGAGAGGGAAATGCTTTTATTTCTCGTTTCAACGCGGCCAATGGAGTATCATTCTGGAGGCTAAAATCCCAGCAGCCACTTCATAATGAATTCATTGACCACGTAAAAGGGATCGCCCTCCCAGCACAAAACCAGCTGAGGGCAGCCGCCTGTTCTGTGGGTCACAGTTAACGCGGTCACGTCTTCAAGCTCAGGGCTGGTGGAGTAGATTCCCAACACCGCCGCACTCAGATTGTATCATGGACAAAAGTGTCTCGGTTTGGGCTATTTTGTGGTGTTTTTCCAGTAATAATTCCTGGAGATCTAGCCTAACGACTTCTCTTCTAACACTTTGATCAGATTTGTAAAATCCTGATTTCTTATAAATCCCTCACCAGGAAAAAAGAGAAAAAAAAAAACTAGGTTGTTTTTCGAGTCTTGCAAACCACCACTGACTAATAAAAATTACGGTACGTTCAAGGCCAGAGACTCCTAAGAGACTCCGTGGAACCCCTCTATTTACTAGAGGGGTTGAACACTGGGGAAAGGAAACTACCCAGACCTTTCAGGATTATGGGACATCAGCTCTGAACTGGCACTAATCTTTGGAGATGAAGAATATCACCGGTCAGAGTAGAGGTGTGTGAGGTTAGATGACAAACGGAATTTTGCTGTGTGTGCATCTCACTGTTGTCGTAGTAACGGCCCCACAGTTCCTTTGGCAGGATCCCCACTCTGACTCCTCACCCACGGAGTCAGAAACATCCATCCAGGAAGCAGAAGCTGCTTCATCATGCTAAAATAGTAAACCAAAAATCAGCGCATCCTTGGACAAATCAGAGCTATTAGTACTGCCCCCATAGAGTTGGGCTGGTCCACCATATCACCTTACTGAATTCATCTGAATAAATCATAGAGAATTACAGTGACTTACTGTAACTGAATCAGATGGTAATTCCAAATATAGCTGCTGTTTCAGCTGTGGGTTCTGTAGTCGAGAAAATCAATATTGCCCTTTGCCACTGGCATACATCTAGTAATTTGACAGATAATGTATTTTCCTTTCTATCAATGAGCGAGGAACTTCAGAAGCAGGGCACATGCATGTGATGGACACATCTTCCCTAGTTTGCTGTGGTGTTCCGCCAGCTCTTGGACTCTCCTTCATGCACTGGTACACATGCAGTGGGACTTTCTCCTCTCACCATAAGGCACTGTGCTGCTCTGTTACCTTGGTGACATCATGGAAGTTCAACAGGGAAATACCACCAGGCAGAGACCTTGGTCTACAAGAAAGAATAAGGGTACCAGAAATATGGGAGCATATATTAATATAAAAGATTTCTTTCTTAATTTCTTGAAAAAGATATTGATTCTCTAAAGTAAAATATTAGAAATGTGTAATAGGGTTTATAACATACAGAAAAATGCATGACAAGAGTTGCAAGAATGATAGGTATTATAAGGTTTGTACATTATAGGCAAACTACTATAAAAATAATTTGAATCAAACTATAATACGCTATGAATGTGCATATTATCCTCAAAGACTAACAGCGATAAAATGGACTTATTGCTAAAAATCCCAAGGAGATAAATGGAGTATTAAAACCTGCTCAATTAATACAAAATAAGAAAAGAGAAACAGAAAAGATGAAAATAGTCAACTAAAAGCAAGATGCAAACAAAAGTAGGTTCAGAATCATAGCCAAATTCAGAATCAAATCCAGTAATTTATGCGATATGCAGGGTGAGAAGTGTCAGTAAGGGTACAGATTTGACCAAATATATTAACAAACTTGACCAAATGATGTTTAGAGAAAACTATACACAACATATTCAAAGTAATTTTTTTTCAGAATGATTACCAAGGTATACCATGTGCTGACAATGAAACAAATCTCAATAAATTTTAGGAAACTTAAATCAGAAATGAAGGCAGAAAGAGTAAGTATCACGACTTAACCTCCATCATTCTTGTCACCCTGATGAAGTCGGTGGGTTCATTTCAATCATTCTGTTTTTCATTGTATTTCTCACCTACCGGGAACAATCACCTATGTATTTCTCAGATACATGTTCTCGGATCACCACGGAATTAAATTAGAAATTTAAAAAATGGAGATAGTTTAGGGGACTGCTGGTGGCAATGTAAATTGGGACAGCCACTATGGAAAACAGTAAGGAGGGGCCTCAAAAAATTAAGAATGGAGATACCATACAACCTAGAAATCCCTCTTCTGGGTAGCTACCCCAAAAACCTGAAAACATTTATGCATAAAGATATATGTTCCCCTATATTCACTGCAGCACTATTCATGGTGGCTAAGACATGGAAACACCAAACTGTCCTTCGACAGATGACTGGATCAGGAAGATGTGGTGCACATACACTGTAGAATATTAGCTGGCCATAAGGACAGATGACATACGGCCATTTGCGACCACATGGATGGATCTTCAGATCATCATGCTAAACGAAATAAGCAGACAGAAAACGTCAAGAATCATATGACTTCACTCATATGTGGGATTTAAAACTGGAAGCAACAAAGGAGCAAGACAAACAACCAAAAGCATACACACAGACAACTGTTTAGTGGTTGCCAGAGGGTAGGGGGGAGGGGAGTGATCGAAGAAGGTAAAGGGAGACAGAACTGCCTCTGGGTGGTAAACATGCAAAATACAGACGATGTATTATAGAATTGTGACCTGAACCTATACAGTTTTACTAGCCAATGTCACCCCAATACATTTTTCAAAACTTAACAACAAAAAAACAAAAACAAAGCAAGAGCCTGAAAAATAAACATAAAAACAGAAAAAATGTTACCTTCTAACAGATAGGTCAGGAATATACGTAGGTAAACTTGGGAATCTTTGAGAGAGGACCTGTGTATTTATAGATGCTAGATTTTATAGACAAAAGCTGGTAGGTATCGTTTTGATGGTTCCTGTTTCCTCATCTCAGTAGGTGAGCTTATAAAAAACAGAAAAATGTTCCTGACACATGGTAGTAAGTTAAAAACCTAGCAGTCTTACAAATCCTCCCCATGCATATTAACTCATAATCCTTAGAATCTCAGAGGTCTGTTTTTAAAGTTGGAGATTAAGGAGGTTTATATGTACTAAACCTCTTTAAACGCTCAAAAATAAAACTTATCAAAGAAATGATCAAATTGATGATATTAATTTTAAAAATGTGTATGGTCAAATTCATGTTTAGGAACAAAGTTTTGCCCGAAGAAGAGACCTTGGGAGAAAAGCTGCCCCTTGGTCCTAGTGAAGTATGCAGGGACACACACAATATGTCGCAGTCAGAAAACACACACACACACACTTTGCTTGTTTAGATAACAAAAAAGAAAGAATTGCCCTGTTTAGGTTTTAGTCCCCCCAAATAAACGAAACCTTGAACCCTTCCTGCAAGTTACCGCTAACATAATGGAAACATTACCACTGCCTTTCGCGGTGCTGTTGTCACGCTGTGTCATCTTTTTTGTATACGTGCTAATAAGAAGAAAACTGGGCTCTTCTGGCTCCGTGAATTAATGGAAACTTGTTAGCTTTCCGCCTTTGTTTTCTTTAAATGCCTCTGTTTTTTATTTGGGAATTGGACCTTGGCAAGTCTGTACAAACCAACTCCTTTTCCTTTCAAGTTATGTTCCTAAGTCTTCCTTTCACAAAAGTGAAGTGTTCACATCATTATTAGCATCTTAGTTGTCCTCAAAAGACTAGCGGGCAAGAGAATTCGGAAGGCAGTTGTGATTCATGTGTAACGGAGAAAATAGGTTAATGCAGATCGACTCACAGAGTAGCTGATACCTTTCAGAGCCAGAAGCAGAACACACTAGTTTCAGTATAAGAAACGGTTTCCAAAAGCAAAAAGGTAGTTTTCACAATCATCGTGATTGTATTTTAATCAATAATTTTATGTTACATGATGACCCTTACTGGGTTAGCATAATGCATTTAATCGAATGGCAATGTGCTTAGGTTTGATTCTTTGTCAGTGACACAGAATTGAATCACATATTCTTATTACTGTAAGTTTTTGGAACTAAATGGATTTTAAAGACGAATGCCTGTGGAAGTGGAGTATGACAAAAGCCCACAAAATCTGCAGTGAGTGTAGTCATTTAGGAGTCAGACAGTGTTTAAAGACTCCCGGAAAGTAATGGGGTCTGTAACAAACAAAACCAGAGCACGCAGAGCTTTTTGGAACACCTAACCATGAATTCACATCTCTTAACCAAAGGAGAAAAACTTGTAACTGTTACCCGGTACCCCTGAAAGCTGTGACACATGACGCAGTCATCCTAATTGGCATGGCCTGATGGAAATAGAAATGTGCCAATTAAAAAAATACTAATGCTCATTGGTGGCTTGGAAGGGCACGTCGTTCTTCAATATTCTTATTTTTGTTACATTATTTTATTTGGGAGAAAATGCATGTACATTTTTCCACCATGTTGTCATCTGTAGCAGGGTGTAGAACAGTAAGGGAAGTTGTGTCCCCAAAGAAAGTAGCTAAAACCAAGAGTAGCTGGCTGGGCCCGGGAGCGTGACTTCCTCATTAGCTCTCTGAGGTGTCTGCGTTCATCCCTTTTAATAGTTCAGGTGGCGGGATCTGGCCTCCACCAGTGTCAGGGTCTGTGTGCAGTCTTCAGGTGTCACGGAATAAAAATCTCAGTGAAAATCATGGTGAAAGTCAAGCAACGAGTCCTTTCTTCAATTCTGAGCAACTGAAAAAAAAAAAGCCTAAGAGTTTGGAAAGGAGAGGGTTTTTTTTCTCTCTTTGCTAGATGGAGGTTTTTTTTTCTTTCTTTCTTTCTTTCTCTCTTTCTTCTTACCCAACTGACAATGGTATAAAATTTTCTAACTTAAAAGCTTGCTCTCTCATTTTTAGGCAGCTTCCTTGATCCAGGGGTTAAGAATAGCTTCCTCTAATGGTGTCAATCTGGAAAAAGAGAGAGACTTTCTCGGAGGAAGTAGCTAGTCAGTCGCTGTCTGGGCAAAGTGTAACATAAAGCGAGGGGGACCATCCACAGCCCTCCTCCTCTGTCTCCTCTTCCTTCTACCACCTCCAGCTGGCTTTTCCTCCAACGACAGCCTGAGAGAGAGAGAAAAATAAATGCATGTGACGAAAACTCCATGGAAAAGTGCTTTTACTATAAGACAGACTCCATAGCTCACAGCTAATTAATCCCACAATAGAATACGAGTTGGCTACTTGTATTTCGAATGTCCTCCTGTGGCCTCTCTTGACGGGACTTGACACCAGGGGTTTTAAGCTTTCACCCTCTTTAATATTCATGTTGAAAGAAGCAAGGTGCCTTGGGATATTAAGAATTTTTTAAAAAATTGGTCCTTTAGGTTTAGATGATAATGGAAAATTCAACAGCTATAGCTGCTGGAGACCAAAGGTGAACAATTCGCATTCTGGAAGTAAACTATCAACTCTATGTGCTGAATAGGAAAAGTCATCATTACCGGACAGTGAAGTGACAGGTTTTGTAATTGAGTGGTTTAGTAAATGGTACCTGCAGGAGGGGACTGTCCCACACGACACGATTCCCGAAAGCAGAGTTCTTTACAGTACAAATAGTATTTCAATGAAAGATTTAGTTTGGAAGGACAGAGTGGAATCAGATTTCAAAATATGTTCTTTAAATTTATGATGCTCTATTTAATGATGCACCAATCCCAACGTAAACTCACTGCTTGTCTATCTTCGATATACGAGGGCAGTCCAGAAAGTATCCAGCCATGTAATATGAATAATAGAGACATTTAGGTCTAGATTTTCTAGTAAACTTCCTAGTAAACTAGGAAGCCCTCCTGCATTGTGATTTGTAGCACACTCATTGCATGGGAAGCAGGGAAGTTTACTAGGAAATTTGCTCACTGAAATCCCACCTTGCTGTCAGTACGGTTCTAGTCTCGCAGCATGTGTATATGGCATGGGGTACGTGCAGCTGAAGGCAGACGTCCTGCAGCCACCACTGCGTTCACAGTCACTACGTGTGCATGGCTGTTGTTTACAAGGTGCTTGTTTCTTCCAAGTGATGCTGACGGGCACATTGGTTAACACCTACCATAGTGAGAGGTTAGAATGAGAATGCGGGTGCTTCCTACTATTGAATTTTAGGAAAAATAAATTTGGAAAATATTTTTTTTAACTTCCCTGTAGCATTTTTTTGATCTCTCTCTTTTTTTTTAAAGCTATACTCTATGAGTTAATCCTTCAGATTTCTTCCCTTTAATAATATTTACTGCTTATCCACTCCTTTAAGTTTTTATGATGTGTCAGATTATCATATTTGATTTACATAATAGGTTGCATATTATTCCTTTTTAAATTTTACTGATGAGAGAAATAGGAGAGAGAAAGTTAGAAGCAAATAAGATTTAAGGCATGTTGATAGTGAATGGTGTTTGTTGATGTTGTCACAGTTCCCCTTTTTGTCCATGGTCTTGCTTTCCATGGTTTGAGTTATCCGTGGTCAGATGCAGTCTGAAAATATACATGGAAAAATCTATAAATAAACAATTCATAGGTTTTAAATTGTGTATTCTTCTGGGTAGGTGATGAAATCTCAAGTAATTGCACTCTATCCTGCCCGGGGCATGATTCATCCTGTTGTCCAGAGTCTCAACGCTGTGTAGACAGTCCTGGACATTAGTCCCATAGTAACTGTCCTGGTTATCAGATTGAGTGTCACAGTATCATGGTACTTGTGTTCAGGTCACCCTTATTTTACTTAATGGCCCCAAAGCACAATGCTAGCAATTTGAATAGGCCAAAGAAATAGGTCAATGAAAAGGTGAAAGTTCTTGACTTATTAAGAAAAGAAATAATCTGCATGCTGAGGTTGCCAAAATCTATGGTAGCAATGATTCTTCTATCCACAAAATTGTGAAGAAGAAAAAATAAAACTGTGTGCTAGTTTTGCTGTCATACCTCTAACTACGAGATTTATGACCACAGTGTGTGTGATAAGTGCTTAGTTAATATGGAAAAGGTATTAAGTTTGTGGGTGGAGACCTGTTCCAATTGACTGTACGGTGTTGCTCCAGAAAGCATTAAGTCTACATGAAGATGTCAGTTGGGGGGTCCCGTGAAATGAGTGACACTAAGCCATTTACTGCAAATGAGGGGTGGTTACACCGATGCAGGTCTAAACAATGTAAGAATCACTGGAGAAGCTGCATCTGCTGATGTAGAAGCTGCTGCCATACATGTGGCAGAGCTGTAAAGGAAGGAGAAAGGATACAATCCAAAGCACATCTTTGATTGCAGTGGAACTAGGCTGTTCTGGAACCTACATTCATAAAAGTGCAAAGGAGGCAGCAGGGTCTGAGACATGGAAGGGCAGCCTAACTCTGGGACTGTGAGGCAATGCCACACTAAGCTGGGTGTAGTGTACGGAGTTAAGACCCCATGCGCTCTCCAAACCCAAAATGATCTGCCTGTGTTGTACCTCCATCATCAGAAAGCATGAGTAACAGTCACCTTATTTATGGAATCATTCCACCCACAAGAAGAAGAAGGGTGAATACAGAACAATAACATATTGAGGGAGAGAGTGAGACCATATTTCCTTACTTTTATTATTGTTATAATTGTCATTTTTTATTATTAATTGTGAATCTCATATAGTGCCTAATTTATAAGTTACACTTTATCATAGGTATGAATGTATATATAGCACAAAGCATACAGTATGTATGTTTTGGGATCATTTGGGGGTCTTGGAATGTATCCCCCATGGATAGCGGGGACCACTATATTTTCAAATTTCATGCTCCTCCTACTATAGCACATTGCCTGGGTTTATTGCTGCCTGTAATTAACCAGGACTCATTCCATCTCTTAAAATTAATGCCAGATCCTGGCACAGTCTGCTTAGTGTGGGAATCATCATCCTAGTATGACTCAATCCTGGGCAGAAAGACAGCTGCCTATACATTGTGAAGGTTAAACTATCTTTTTTAAAACCTTGTTATATTGGGAATTTTATAAAATTTCCCTTATGTTCAGATAAATGGTAATGATGGATAAAATGACTCATATTTCTTTGGATTAAGAAAGCGTATTTCTGAAAATCCACTGTTAAAATAGGAATTTTGCTGGGAAGTTAATATATAAATTCCATATTAGGTACTAAAACTTACAGCTGGACTAATTTTTCTCATAATCTTTCATCACTTTGGCAACTAGAAGACAAAGTATGCAACATATAGGAAAATCTGGACTTTAAATTTTTAATAAGCAAATGAGTATGAGAAAGGTCCAAAAACTAGAATGGTTCATGACTTGTACAGGGGAAGGGAAATAGAGAGACTTCTAGACAGCACCTCGGCCCTGAGCATCTGAGAAAAGAGCAAGTTGGGTGTCCCATATGTGAGATGAAAAATGGGGAAGGCAGAGGGTAGTTACAAATCCTGCTGAATCAAAGCAAAGGGCTGGAAGACAATACCTCTGACAAATGGCATCCAGAGAAAAGCGGTGTAACTGTGCTTATATCTGACAAAGCAGATTTCAAGATAAAAGAGTTAGCAAAAGACAAAGAAGGACCTCTTATAATGATAAAGGGACAATACCTCAAGAAGACATAACATTTATCTATATATATTCACCCAATCAGAGAGCACTGAAATACATAAAGCAACTATTAACAGACGTAAAGGGAGAAACTGGCATAAACACAGTTATAGAGGGGAATCAAATACCCCACTGACAACTATGGATAGATCATCCAAGCAGAAAGTCAATGAGGAAATATCAGCCTAAATGACACATTGGGCCCAAGGACATAAGTGACATTTGCAGAGCCTTTCATTCTAGAACACCAGACTATACCTTCTTCTCTAGTGTACATGGAACACTCTCAAGGATAGACCATACATTGGGACGTCAAACTGGCCTCAACAAATTTAAAAAGATGGAAATCATATCAAGCATATTCTTAGACCAAAATGCTCTGAAATTGGAGATCAACTGCAAAATCAAAGCAAGAAAAACTATAAATATGTGGAGACTAAATAACAGGCTTCTAAGGAATGGCTGGATCAAAGAAGAAAATAGGAGAGATCGAAGGACACATAGGAACAAATGAAAATGAAAACATGACAAATCAAAACTTTTTGGAAGCAGCAAAAGCGGTAATAAAAGAGGGAAGTAATTATCATTACAGGCCTATCTCAAGAAACAAGAAAAATCCCAAACATACAACTTAGTATTACATCTTAAAGAACTAGAGAAAGAAGAAATAAAGCCTAAAGCCAGCAAAAGGAAGTAAATAATACATATTAGAGCAGAATTAAATGAAATAGAGAACAAAAAAATTAAAAAATTAATGCTACAAAAAGCTGGTTCTTTGAAAAGGTTAATGGAATTGGCAAACCCTTGGCTAGACTCACTAAGGTTAAGATAGAAAAGATTCAAACATAATTGGAAATAGGAAAAGTTACGACAGACACCACAGAAACACAAAGGACCATACAAGAACACTATGAAAGACTCTATGCCACCACATTCAATAACCTAGAAGATCCATTCTTAAAACTCTATAACCTTCCTAGACTGAATCACAAACAACTGGAAAATCTAAATAGACTGATCCACAGTAAAGAAATTAGAAACATAAAAAAATCTTCAAAAAAGTAAAAGTCCAGGACCAGATGGCTTCCCTAGTGAATTCTACCAAACATTCAAGGAGGATGTCGTATCTGTCCTTCTCAAACTCTTCCAAAAAATTAAAGAAGTTATACTTTCTAACTCATTTTATGAAGCCAACATTACCTTGATACCAAAACCTGGCAAGGATAACACAAAAAAGGAAAAGTATAGACCAATTAACTACTATGATGAATACAAATGCATAAAACCTAAACAAAATACTAGCAAATCAAATACAGTATTGCATTAAAAAGATAATACATCATGGTCAAGTGGGGTTCATTCTAGGGAGACAAGGATAATTAGACATATGCAAATCGATCACTGTGCTACATATACCACATTAACAAAATAAAGAATAAAAATCATGTATCAATAGTAGATGGAGGAAAAGAGTTTGACAAGATACAACATCTATTTATGATTAAAACATTTAATAAAACGGGTACAGAAGGAAAGCACCTCAACATAATAAAGCCCATATATGAGAGACCCTCTGCTAATCTCATACCTAATGGTGACAAACTGAAAGCTTTATTTCTGAGATCAGGAACAAGACAAGGATGCCCCCTGCCACCACTGTTATTCGACATAGTCCTGGAAGTCCTAGCCAGAGCAATCAGGCAAGAGAAAGACTCAGAAGGCATCCAAGTTAGGAATGAGGAGGTCCAGTTGTCTCCTTTAGCAGACCACTTGATTCTTTATATAGAAAACCTTAGATGCCACCAAAAGCCTTTTAGAAGCAATAAGCAAATACAGTAAAGTGGCAGAATACAAAATCAATGTATAAAAATCTGTTGTATTTTTATATACTAACAGTGAAATGTAAAAACACAACAACAAAGAATTTCTTTTGCAGTTGTAACAAAGAGAATAATCTACATGGGAATAGACTTAACAGAGGATGTTCACAGCTAATAACTGAAAACTACAAGACATCATTTTTAAAAATTGAAGAAAAAATGAAGAAATGGCAAGATATTCCATGTTCATGAATTTTAAGATTCAACGTAGTTGAAATGGCCATATTACCCAAAGCAATGTGCAGATTTAATGCAATTCCCATCAAAGTCCCAATGGCATTTCTTTAAAAAAGAAATGCAACAAAAAATTGTCAGATGTGACCCCGAATAGCCAAAGCAATCCTGAGGAAAAAAAGAACAAGCTGGGGGTATTATACTCCCTGACTTTAAATCATACTACAAACTGACAATAATCAAAATATCATGGTATTGGCCAAAAAACAGACATACATATCAATGGAACAGAATTGAGAGCCCAGAAATAAACCCACGTATATATGAGCAAATAAATTTCAACAAAGGAGCCAAAAACATACAGTGAAGAAAAGAAAACCTTTAATAGATGCTGCTGGGAAAGTTGGAAAGCCACATGCAAAATAATAAAACTATAGACCACTATTTGTCACCATATAAAAAATTAACTCCAAGTGGATCAAAGACCAGAAACTATAAAATAAGGAAACATTGGTATTAAGCTTATAGGCCTTGAGCTTGGAGAGGATTGTATGAATTTGATCTCAAAGGCAAGGGAAGTAAAAGCAAAAATAAATGAATGAGACTACATCAAACTAAAAAGCTTCTGCACAGCAGAAGAAACCATCAACAAAATAAAGAGACAACCAACCAAATGAGAGGTTATCTGCAAACAACACCTCTGATAAGGGTTTAATATCCAATGAAAAAACAAACAAACAATCCAATGGAAAAATGGGCACAGGACCTGAACAGACACTTCTCCAAAGAAGAAATGCAAATGACCAATGGATTCTAAAAAGGTGCTCAGCTTCAGCATTGATCAGGCAAATGCTGATCAAAACCACAATGAGGTACCCCCTCCCACCTGTTAGGCTTTGGGTGGTGCTTTAACAGGACTACAATACTTGTATCATTATTTATGTTGGAGATTTTAGAATTTTTAAGTTATTTTACTAAAATTCTTAAGATGGGCCCCCCCCCCCATCATTAGGATTCTGTAGATCTTGCTTTAGTGAAAATTTGCTTACAGCTTTTAAAAACAAACAAACACTCTTGCAAAATCATTGATGAAACTGATTCTTGGGCAAGGTAGGCTGCAGAAAGCTCCCCCCGCATAGGTTTGTGTCCAAGTTTTGGGAGCACAAGTGTAGGGGATCCTTTAGGGGTGTACTGCCCAGGAGTCCAGGAAAATCCAATCCTGGAGTGAGAAACAGACGTGAACTTTCCCCCAGATCCCTGGACGTGAATAAGACTTGTCAGATTCAAAAGAAAACCAAATCCAGACTTAGTGAGGAAATACTAATTCAAAAATGATTGTTACAGGAGGAGGGAATGGGATGACGGCCTGAGGGGACACAGAGCTACTGCAGCAGGGCGGCACCGTGACTGCAAGATCGGCAACCGCTTGGGCAAAAGCAGTTTTATTTCACGTTGAGAGCGGTGCCAAGGCTGTGAAGGGCTGGGCCTTGGGGAGTGGGTTAAGAGAGGGCTGTGACGTGGGCGGACACCAGAGGAGGTTTTCAGGAGTCCAGCCGGGTCTCAGGAGGAGTGGTGTGCAGGTTCGGGAGGAGGGCAGGCCAACCCTCAGGGCCCTGGGAGGAGAGAAGTGGAACCACATTTTGGTTAAGCAGCCTGTGGTCCTGATGGTGACCCGTGGGAATAAGCAGTTCAGCTAATCATGGATTAGGAAAACAAAAAAAGATAGGAACAGGGAGGGTCTCTGTCTGGGAAGGAGGGGGTTGGGGGTTGGAGGGGATCCACAATCTTACCTGAGTTACCTGGGGGAGGGACTGGCAGAACGTGAAAGAGGAAGGGCTTTTCTGAACCTTTTACTGTGTTCTAGGAGCATGCACCCCACTTCAGTCCATTTCTGTGTTGCCAAGAGAAGGTCTTGGTCCCTAAGCCTTAAATTTATGGCCCTGTAACACCGGTGCTTGTATCTCCTGGGCCTTTAGAACCTGGAGTGTTGGGATTCACAGCTCTCGATGACAGGGGGCTGAAGGGCCTAGAACTGGGACGTGTGGGGAGAGGTGAAAGGGACCTGTTTGCTAGCCTGAGCTCTGGGTGGCGGCTGGTGTGGGACTTGCTGAGTGATGGCCTTTCGGGGGAAGAGCCACAGCGAACTCCACAACAGCTCTCCCTTCCTGACTGCCCTGGACCTTTGAGGTTTGAGAGCTTGGGACACAGATAGTTACGGCTTGCTTCTACTTTGTTGCAAATTGAATATTCAGTTTGAATAGTTTTCTATTTTTTTTTTAACTGACTTTCAAGTCCTTCTATAATTCTAATTAAGCTCATCTTCATCTCTGGAGCTTGGCTAGCTCTAAGGCAAGAAATAAAGGAAGCTTGCTGGCCAGGCAGGGCTTCCTAAGCTCTCTCGTCTCCACTCGAATTGATTTGCATTATAATGCACACGGGCGGGAAGATCAGTAAATTGAATGTGTGATTAACTGAGCAAAGAATAAAGCCCGTGTAGAGTTAACGTTTTTTGCAGGCTACTTGCAGGTCATTTTTGAAGGGTGGAAACAGGCACTCTCTAAGAATGAATATATGAAATACGATGATTATCTTATTGAATATAAAACATTTATTACATCATTTGGTTCCTTTTTGTTTAACATGAAATGTGTTAAGCAGTTTCTAACATGAGAACTAATCACGCTATGTGAAGGTGGTCCAGTGCTGGCGAAAGGACAGACCCACTGGACCTGGAAATGGTGCCGTCCGTGCTCCCCGGGAGGCAGTCCTCCCAGAGCATTAGGTGGTCACATCATTCTGCAGAACTGAATTACATATGGTGAATGTATATGAGGGCGGTCCAGATAGTATCCAGCCACGCCATATGAAAAATAGAGGGGCAACGGCTGTCCTGAAAGTATCCAGCCGTGTAACTTTAGCCATTCTTGTTACATTGACAGTGGCTGATTTTTTTTTTTTTTTTCCGGACAGCCTATGTATATTTTCCTGTACAAGGTCTGACAATTAAGTTCACAAACTCATCCTAATAAAGTGCTGCGTACCTCACTGCTGAGTATCACTACGGTCACCTTCGAAGGACTCGCCTTGGGAAGCTGTGCACCGACGCCAGCGCCTGGTCGACCCTTCAAAGCAGTTTGGGGATTCTTTTTTGGGAATGGCCATCAGAGCTGTTGTCGAATGACCCTTGATGTCCTGAATGTCATCAAAATCTCTTCCTTTCAATATTTCCTTTATCTTTGGGTAAAGAAAAGTCATTGGGGGCCAGATCAGGTGAGGAGGTAGCGTGTCCCAATACAGTTATTTGTGTGCTGGCTAAAACTCCCTCACAGACAGTGCCGTGTGAGCTGGTGCCTTGTGATGCAAGAGCCATGAGTTGTTGGTGAAAAGTTCAGGTCGTTTTCATCGAACTTTTTCACACGGCCTTTTCATACAGCACTTCCAAATAGTAAACTTGGCTGACTGTCCAATTGGTACAAATTCATAATGAACAATCCTTCTGGTACCAAAAAAGGTTAGCAACATTGTTTTGACTCTTGATTTGGACGGACGGAAGGCTTTTGGTGCTTTGATGCTTTGTTTCAGGTCGTATTGGTACACCCATGTTTCGTCACCAGTGATAACACAGCCCAGAACATCGTCATGTCTCTCCAAAAGGCCTTGGCAAACTTCTACTCTCCTTTGCTGTTGTTCATCGGTGAGCTCCTTCAGGACCATTTTTGCACACACCTTTCTCACGCCAAGATGTTCAGTTAGGATTTTTCTAACAGATTCTCTGTCATTGTTTCCTTGGTCTACTGTGCTTCTCACATTCAGCCAATGATTTTGATGCATAATTCAATGAATTTTTGCAATGTTTTTATCAGTTCTGCTCATTACTGACCGCCCTGACTTCGCTTCATCAGTGACACTTTCTCTGCCCTCAGAAAAACGTTTAATCTGTGTGCACACTGCCGTTTCCTTCATGGCATTATCCCCATAAACTTGGACTAACATGTCCCTGATTTCACTTCCACTCTTGCCAAGTTTAGCAAGAAATTTAATGTTTGTTCATTGCTCTATTTCAAGCTCTCACATTCTTGCAACAGCACACAGAAACACGCAACAACAATGATGAATGTCACTCAATGAGACGCTGCCACACGTTGACACAGACACAGCTATGAGACACTGATATACCAAGTGACACCTTACTGAGTTGTTTGTACAGTGCTGCCAACATAAGTGCATGGTGGCAATTTTGTGAACTTAATTATCAGACCTTGTGTGTGTGTGTGTGTGTGTGTGTGTGTGTGTGCGCGCGCGCGCGCTGTCCAAAAAGTATCCAGCCATGTAATATGAAAAAGCCCTCATATATATTTGGTGAAAATATATCCTATCTTTAATTGGCTTTTAGAAAGTATTAGCACAGCCTGAAACATCTATTTGTCTTTAAAGAATAATGAACCCTTGGTGACGTAACAAGTAGCTTTGGGAAGTTATGTTTTAAAATATGACCCTCTACATAGGCAGTTTGTTTCTCAGCATGTGATACTGTGTCACATGAATGAATACACCCAGAGTAAACATCCCATTGACATTTATTGAATATTCTGGCTCCCACATTCTTGACTTTTTTTTTTATCATGCTTTGATAATTTAAGTATCACCTTTAGACTTTCACAATACAATTGCTCAAAGTTTTATATTAATCATAAAGATACATATGTAAACATATGTCATTTTCTCTTTCTATATAAAGGTGTGCATGGACAGATTTGGCATAATCAAGTTAATAGTATTTTTAAATGTGCATGTTACTTCCAGTTTATTCTCAGTCTTGGTTCTTTTCACTTTATTTTAATCATAAGAAAATGTTTATTTTATGGGAAGAAATTTTATTTGGAATTATTGGCATACCTAGCGTGAGATTAAGCAGTGTTATGTAATTGAATTAGGTACAATAAAAATGTGCTGGGTATAATGTTTCTGTCTGTTTAGAATGAAACTATATCTCAAAAATGTAACTTATATTTTTTAAAGAAGTAAATTAAGGTTTATCTTAAGTCATTTCTGAAAAACCATTGTTGTTGATGTTACACATGCCCAAGGCAACATAAGTCAGTTATATTAAAGAATGGTTTTCCTAGTCAATGAATTTCTGGGCTTATTGGCAGAGATGACTATTTTTTAATGAAAAGGCATAGGGATGGTCAATTTTGTTACCTAATTCAGCATTTAGTGATGATTTAAGGGACATATAATTAACTTAATTAAAGACATTTATTTGTTAAAGGTTGATATTATGCCTTTCCTTTTGCAAAACAAATTTTTAGTTACTTGGTAGAGATCTCAGAATATTAACTTTAACATGTAAGTGAAAACTAACATAACTTTAATATTTGAGATATTATTTGAACTGAAAATCAACCTTTCTAAACAAGTGGTCCTAGCTGTCAAAGGTAGAAATAATCTTTCAGCTAATCAAAATACAGCTGACATAAATGGTTAAAGTTGTATGGTATTATATAATAACACAATTCATAGATTCCATGGGATTCCCAATGACATAGATTCCCATATCTGTTAATGAGAGTTTAAAGACCAAGAAATGGTACCAAATGAATTCAATCGTGTGGTCATCATTCCAACAAGAATTTGAAATTCTGGAAATTTTCCCAATCTGGTTACTCAACCAAGGCCCTAACAAGTTTCTTGTTTTTTGGTTGACTGGTTGCTTCCATGTAGAATCCCTGTGTCCCCCCTGTTTTCCTCTTGTGGAAACAGCATTAACCTTGGTCGTGCATTTTAATTGCAGAGCTGATGAATGCATTCACCTTGTCGAAGGGAATTATCCAAAACTTTGGAAATAAAACAAAAATAATTACATTTCCTTAATGTCATGCTAGAAGGCTGGCTCATGAGGTTGCCTGGGGCTGAAGGTCATCTGATTTTCTCTGGGAATGGGACTCCACTTTCAGAATTCACACTTGACTGGACCCTAGGCATTCTACAACGCCGAGAAGTTGGACTAGACATTAACTTTTAGGAAACAGGGGTGTGGTCGTTGTTTTTTATGTCCAGTAGAAAATTTAATTCTCAGGGTTATTGATCCATTGAGCCGTGGGGCTCATCAGTTCTGTATTTTCCTGAGGTTGCTTCACCATTGTCGTTGCCATGGCTGTGTACAAACCCAGGACCTCTCTTCTGTCTTGAACCAGCTTTGCCACCCTGTGGGCTCCCTCGTTAATGAGTTCAATGCAATATTGACAGCTGCTTACTAGTTGCTAGTCAGAGGTACGTTTCTTCTAATATTTTGAGAATTATGTTTTAATAACCAAAAGACTTTTTAAAAACAACACAGAGAAATTAAATAAGGAGACATACGTATAAGCAGTGAAACAGGAAGGGGAAGAAGGAATTAGGTGAGTTTATTCTGGTTGGTGAGTTTATTCCAGTTGTGATGAAATATGAGAAATGTTATCTTTTGATCAGTAAACTGAAATTGTGCTAAGAATAGTTTCCCTTTTTAAAAAAATTATAATCACAATAAGAACATATAATTGGACAAATAGAGAGTAGACTTAAGTAATATTTGATATAAAATTGTGGGGAAGATGCTTTTTATTCCTTATTCCATCACTCAAGATATTACCACATTGGACAGACTCTTTGGAACTCTTTCCTGCCCTGAATTTCCGTGAGTTTTATCTGTATATTTGTTTGTACATCCATTTATACTTTGTTATTACGTTTAAGATAGTGATGGCCCACAGAAAGGCTTTATGCACGAGAAGAAAGCTTTCAAATGATCCTTAAAATTGCATCGCTCGTCCAATCAAAAGGCACCAAACGTGGGAGCGTAAAGACAGGGGCAGTTCGACATTAAACCGAGAGGGCTTTGGTCAAATTTTTCTACACTAGGTATGAATGCTACCTGAAGGTAGTATTGGAGGAAAAAAAAGAGGACCCTCATCCACACACATACCCCCAACACACGTGCACACACACACGCACGCACGCACACTCATGCATGCACGCACACACGTACACACACGCATGCACGTATATTTTCTCACTGAGGATCTCTTATACAAAAGGTCTGCATATAAAAGACAGTCCAGAGGCATCTTTGAAGGTTCTCTTTCAAAGCAGCTCCACTTTCCTGGGTGTCTGGGGATTTCTGTTATTAATTGAAGTTAATTTTCTAGGATATCAGTTTGCCACGCACGTGGGAAAGATTGATAGCCTCTTCGATTCTCAAGAGTGGTGGAAATGACACTGTCTCCATCACCGGCGCCTTCACTTTTATCATCACAAATCAAATTATAAACATCGGGGCAACCTTGCTGGAATCTGGCTTCGGGAGATTTCCATAAGATTAATTAGGCGGCCAAAGCAAAGATGGTAAAATGGGAAGGGGGAAGAGGGGGAGGGAGAGTGAAGCCATTCATTCCTCACCGAACGGAAAGTCAATTCAACAATGGGTAATTAGCGTGGGCCACGGACTCTCAAAGGCGCGGAGGACACTGGACCCTCTCTCGCACTCTGATGTTTAGTGCGTCGTGTGGACCCCTCATTTAATTAGTGCACTTTGATACCCACAGGAGTTTGGGGCTCCAGGGCATGCTAAACACAGACTGACACCAGTGAGCCTCTGTCTCCTTCCACTCTAATTAGAGACACAATGAGCTGCTAAGACAATGTTTTACTCCAAGATTTCTTGTGCAGATACGTCTGGCAGGCAACAATCGCTTCATTTTGTGTCTATATTGGTATTCAGATTAAATTGTTAGCATGCAAAAGCTGAGCTCAGGGCACACATCCATTACAAATGTTTAGCAGGGTTCAAAAATGAGGGGAGCAATTTGTGGGGAGGGGGGACATGTATTTTTTTTTCCATTTAGAAACTATTTATTTTGCTCTGGTCTAATTAGAAATAAATTTCAAGCTGCCATGCACCTTGCCTTCTACAGTAAGTATCAGGGTTTCCTTAAAATAGACAAGTGTTCTTTGCCTTAAACAAATGGTTCTAAAATTATCTGGAAGGGGGAGGGACAGTATGGGGGCACCCCTCCCCCTCCTCCGAACTCGACTGCGTCGCATAACTAGCGGTACTGGAGGAGATGACAGAGGTCATTTTTACCGGAAGATTGCTAATCTGTCTAGAGCTCTTTAAAGAAAACCCTGAAACATTCGCAGTGCCAAGTTAAAAAAAAATTTTTTTTATAATGTTAGTTTTGATGGACAGTTCCATGCTGATTGGAAGAATATAAATATCCCAAGGGAGACTGCATATTGAAAATTAATCTCAGCATCCACGAAATACTACTGTGTGTTGCTTTAACGCGACCCTGTAAATCCTGGGCCCCGAAAATGTGAACACAGGACACATGTTTTCTCTGTGGTATTGTTGCCTGTGTGTTTCTAGAACACACCATCAGCTTGCAAAATGAAAGGTCTCAAAGCACTGTCAAGTGAAAGGAGTCAGTGCTGTTGTATCCTTGTGCACTTTGGTCCACACCGCGACTTCCCTGCCTACCTGTCTGTATCTAACTTTTGAGAAAAGGAAACCCAAAAGCCTCAGCTGAGGACACAGAAATCCATTCTGAGGTCCTGTCTCCACAAAAAGAACTAACTTCTAATGTGGTAACTAACTTCTAATGTCCTCTGGCACCGAAATCAGCCCCGCCAAGCTCCATTGTGAGTGTATGTCGATGGAAGGCCCTGTGCAAGAGCCACCAAGTAAGTTCCATCTCCAGGGCCAAACCCCACAGGCGGTGAGCGTCTCCTGGGAGAACCGGTCTAAAAGAAGATGGTTGATTCGGTGGGAAAGAAGTCGTGGTGAGTTAGCAGAGCCTTCCGTGGCTTGGAGAACCACAGGAGGATGCTCGGCTCTGTGACTTTTGTCGGCTCGGTCCCGGTCTAAATAAAGGGTTACACGTCCAGACCTAATTCACCTGCTGGGCCGGCTACCGGTCACCCTTACAGTTCGGAAAATTTGTGCCCCAGTCTGAGTCGCCTGGAAACTGCCTGACCTTTTTATCCTTCTGCCTCTCTGGAGAAACTCATGGTGGCATTCTAGGTTTCATGACTTAAAAAAGAATCTTCTTTGGGTGTTTTGGCAGATTGTGACTGGGTGAGTTTACACGACTGTTCTTGCCTGTGACTAGACAGATGTCCAGTGCACTCTGATAAGGGTCTAGATGGACGATGGAGGAACTTTCCATCTGGAAGTAGCCCCTTAATATAATTGAGTGGATAAAAACGTGCTCGGCTCGTCACGAGTCCCCGTAAACATTGTCCTGCTCTGGGTCCTCACGTTTTTGGTTGGTATTCAGAAAACACCAAATGTCTGGAAAAGACTCAGCCTACGAAAGGAGTAGTTAAAATTCACGATTAAGCCGAAATGAAGGACAGTGCTCCTTTCTTGTCTGTTTTAACCGAGCAGACGTTTTCTGAGCACTCGATGACTGTGCCTCTCCTAACCACCGAATACTTCAGATCAGGAGATTATGTATCCACGCCTGTCGGGGGAGAGTTGACAGTAGCATGTCCTATATAACTCCCAGTACTAACACTTGGTTAGCACTCGAGGGTGAATCCTGTCTCCCAAAGGTAACCCCCTCCCTGTCTGAGTCACGGAAGTAACTGCTGAATGATTAGCTAGCAACACCTTACATATTAATGTTTCCAATCACCCATCACTTGAAATCCTGTTTTGAGCCCCAGCACCCTTTCCTAAAAAAAAAAGGATCCATGCTTCGAGCTACGAAGGCGGGGGGCTCTTTTCAGACCTCACAGAAGGCCGTGTGCGCTAGGAGAGGCCGTCAGTGCACTTACGCATCGTTTAGGGACGGTAATTCGCCTCCGAGTTTCCTGCGTGTCCTGCTGGGCACCTCGTCGTCCGTGACTACGGCGCACTGCGTGGGAGGTGCCCGCGGCCCATACTGCATTTTCTAACGGCCACAGGAAAATCGGACTTCCTTGGTCACCAAGGTGGGTGGTGCTCCCAGATCACCTCTTGGCAGAGTAGAACTGCATCACGTCGATTTGTAGTTAGACGTGCCTGAAGACAGACGCGTGTCGAGTGCCAGGTAGCATTCGGTTAAATGTGACAACGTGGAGCTCCACGCTACGACATTATTTCAGAGTACAGGCTGTGCCCAAGCCGTTTCCTGGCGCTATCAGAGAGGAGCAGCCCAGGACCCCCGAAAGGGGCTGTGCTCATCGCACCTGCTTTGTGACGGTCCCCTTATTTCCATCACGCTGTTTGCTGCCTGTTCTTCTCTGTCTCCCCTTTCTTCTAGAAATTCATTTCATTCCCTCCCACATTCAGTGATGCGCCCCTTTCTAGTAATTTATTCCATATGCTTATTATCCTTTGTGTGAAAGAGTTTTGACTTCTTCTTTTTTTCTCCCTGTTCCCAAGTTTCTAATTTTCAGATCACATCTACCCCCTTCTCTGGCTCGAAGCGCAAAGGGTTTGCTTGGATCGATTTTATCCATCCACCTTACAATTTTTAAAACTTCCGTTGGGTTACACGAAGTCTTTTCTTTTCCACTGAGAATTTACTCCACTTTCCTCATCTTTTCCCATCACTTAATCGTTGAGCTCTGGTATCATTCATATAATTGCTCTGCGCTGGTCCCCTGAAGACCGATTAAACCTCGCAAAGGTTTGGTGACCAGCCCTGTTTCCATTATCGAAGGCCGGGTCTCGAGAAGGTCCGTCAATAGCAATACCCTGATGCCTTCCATGGATGCAAGGGCTGACCGCCTCGATTTATATTTACCGTTACTAAAGGAAAAGAGGTAGTCCATACTTTAATGAACACTAGTTACAGGATTTGGCAATTAGAGGAGGGGTGTGTGTGTGTGTGTGTGTGTGTTAACCCAGGTAAACACGTACCTTTTATTGGCAGCACGCCCATGCCCACGTTTCCATGAGGTTCACGCCCCGAGCGTGTGGAGGGCTCGTTTGAGAAAATCACACAGTCATTGCAGCAGGCTTATTCATGCTTCTCCTGCCCCATTGGGTAGTCTTGGTACGATTCAAGTAAATAGATACTTGTTCCCATAAATCTCTCACCTATCTCTTTGTTTCCAAATTGTAAAAAAGTCCTATGTTTATGCAGAAGGCAGGCAAGTAAACAAGAAATATGCTGTTGAAAGCTACAGTTTAGATCAGGCCTTCCTAATTTTTTTTTTTTTTTATCATTTACTACTTACACATTTAATTGAACACCAGTTTTGACTTATAATAAATATTGAAATGAAGTTTTAAATGTATTAGATAATGGCAGCTTTGAAAACATCTTTGTTAATGGTGGATTTTTTTTTTCCTCAAGAAAAGAAGAACGCTGCTCCTTTTTAAAAGGCTCCCCGTGACCTTTACTTAGTATGAGTTAGGTGACTTGGGAAAACGTAGTTCTCTGATAATGGCACTTAACTTAAAAATGGTTCAAATGAAGTTAAATTATTAAATGATTATTTTTAAAAACAGTGGGGGGAAAGCCTTTTAGAGGTTTATTTCTACACCCAGGTGTCTGTAAATTGCTTGTACGTGGAATCCAGTTTCAAAGCCCTGAATGAACACGGCTGGAAGGCAGTGTGCAAGCCGCCTCCGTCCTTACGGCGTCTTAACGACCCGCAGTAGCAGATGGTAAACGACTCGCTGGCCTCCACACTCTGAAATACTTCTATGGTCACCAGTTCTTCATCTAGGAGAAGGGCCCCCAAATAATGTATCTCAGCCTAGACGGGGTGCGGGGAGGGAGAGACACTGCTATTTCCCTTAGAACAGGGGCTCTCAACTCGTGACGCATTTTTATATCGTCTGGGAAGCTTCCAGCATGCTTGTACCTAAGTCTAACCCCAGGCCAATGAAATCAGTCTGTAGGGCTGTGTCTTGGGAATTGGTGTTTTCAGCCTCACACTAATGTGCCGGCAGAGTGGAGAAGCATTTAAGCATTTATTAAAACACTGGTTCTCACCCAGGTGGGGTGCATATCGTAATCACTAGACGATACCTCCCAGAGTGCCTAGAATGTCAGGTGGGGTCCAGGGATGATATTTTCAAATGTTCCTACAGATTATACTGACATTCTCATTTCTTCAAAGAAGAATCCGAATGCCGTACCAATGTGTATTTTTACAGAGCTCACCACATGATTCTGATATGCCCTTCATGCACATTTGAGAGTCTCTCACTTGGGTTATTTGTCTGAGCATGTACATGTTAAAAGGGTCAGAGCAGCAAATTCATGGGTTCTAAGAGCTGTAGGTGTATCCTGCAGATATATCCTGAACTCAGCATTTCTGAAATGTGCCAGGGGATACCCAAAAATTTCAGGAGATATACTACACTTATATGTTTCTCAAAGTGTTTTCCTTAAAACAAAAGAATAATAATACCCACCCCCCAAGTAGATGTTTTTTTGTGGGGCAGTTCTTTGATCTAATAAGATTTGTAGATGTAGTTTTAAGCAGTGCTAAGTATAAATCTTTAATACATAATTTATCAGAGCCTTCAATGTGCTGATGTACACTGAGACTCTTCTAGAACAGTGCTCCTCAAACTCTAATGTTCAAATAAACCTATTTAGTGGCATAGTAGAAAGAATGCCAGCTAGGAATTATGCCACTGCTAATAATTAGTCAAAAGAGGGGAGAAAAGGACATGAGAACTAATATTTATTGATTGACTACCATTAAATAATTTAGCCTGGTTACTACACCTATGAGGTAAGTGATATTTCCCTGTTTTACAGAGAATACATCACTCAAAATCATAGAATTATTCAATGAGAGCTTATGATTCTGTATCCAGGTATGTTTAATTTCCAAACTTGTGCTCCTTCTACCATATCTCCATTTATTCATTCCCTTTTTCTTTTTAAATAAGGCATATGTTATATAATAAAAATGTGTAATATTAAGTGTATAGCTTGGAAAATCTTAATGTGTGCTTATATGCAAGTAGCCATGACTCAGAGCTGGTCAGTATACTTCCATTTCCCAGAAAATTCCTTCATACCCCT
This sequence comes from Lyroderma lyra, assembly GCA_004026885.1. NCBI lineage: Eukaryota > Metazoa > Chordata > Mammalia > Chiroptera > Megadermatidae > Lyroderma > Lyroderma lyra. Next base: position 24,805 of record PVJL010006021.1, on the reverse strand, counting down.
TCCCAGAGAACAATCCCCTCCAAGAGGAGGCTCTACCCTGATGCCTGTCACCATCGATTACCTTTAGTCTATACCTGGACTTTATACCAATGGAAATATGCATTTTCTACTCATCTGTGTCTCTGGCTTCTCTCACTAAACACAGTTGTTTTGAGATTCATCCATACCGTTGTGTGTATCTGCAGTCTATTTGTTTATTCTCACGTGGGTAGACATTCAGATGGTTGCCGTTTTTTTGCCTGTGATGAATAGAGCTTGTATGAACATTGTTTTACAAATCTTATTTTGGGACATAAGCATGTATTCCTTTGGGAGATATACTTAGCAGTGCAGTTGCTGTATCATGGAGTATAGCAACTTTATTAAACTTTATTAAACCTCTCCAGCACGTTTCCAAAGGAGTGGCGCCATTTGACCGTCTTTGTGCCATCAGCAGTGAGGGGCTGCTTTCCCCCTTCTATAATACGTTTACCTCCGTTTATTTCTGTGTTTTTATCCATTTCTTCCTAGATCAGCAAAATCAAGAAAGGGCCGGTATAACTCTTCTTGCAATAGTGTGCAAAAGTACTGGAAAAAATTCCCCTAACAACTGGATGTGTACCTACCCTGCCCCATTTGAAGGATGATTTTCAAACCAAAAAAGTGAATGCACAGTGAAATGACCATCACAGAACCCAGAATGAGGTCTCATTACAGTTATTGATAGGAAAAGATGAAAAGGGATAGGAACAGACAGGATGCCTTAGAAGGAAACACAAAAAAACATCCATGAGAAGGCAGGAGACTTCCAAGACAAACACGAAGGTGGGTAGGACAGGGATATTCGAGGTGAGGGAGGTCCAGAACAAGCGAATTCCTGGGCCCTGAGCGAGGGCAGCCGTGAGGCATCGCCTGCTCTGAGTGGGTTCTGTGCAGACACCCAGCGTACGACTGTATTTTTTACGCATGTATTTTCTGAGCTGAATCGTGTCTCTTCCTCTCACTTTGCTGTGACTAAGGTGATGATAGTCCCCACTGTTGGTCATCAATCACTCGCTTTCATTCATCTACTTGGTGTGGGTTCAGGGGCGTAATTTAACTGGGTCCTTTCCTCACACACGGGCCGAACGCCTCAGGCACAGAACCGTTTCGGTGTGCCTCCTGCCGGCCTGTTTCTAGACCAAGCGCTCGATGACCGCCCTCCGTCCATTTCAGGAGCTCAGCAATATGGCCTAGAAGTGGGACCTCTGAGTCAGTCTTCCACGGCTAAAATGAATCACTACCCTCCAAACGCGTTTTAAAGACCCTAGCAGCATGAGCTTGAAAGTAACTCTTTAAACAACCAAAAAATAAATAGCACTCAGCTGCACGTGGTGCCCTCCTGTTCTTACCCATTGGCTCACTTTGGTCATAGATGTGTTTTCTGTCTGCAGAGAGTTTGGTCTGTGTGGTGATACGGAATTTAGATCCCGCGGTCCCATTGCCTGAAGAATTTCTTGAAACCCGTTTATGAGACTGGAGCCTAATGACCAGCAATGTACAGTGCCTTTCTGTTTTCACCATCACATTACAAGTCATAATGTGTGTGAAGGGACACAGACAAAATGGGCCTTGCCACTTGAATCGCCTACTCGGAGTGGTCCCCATTTGGTGATGCACAGCCTGCAATACACATGATCTTCAGATAGCACGGGAATTGATTCAATTTGCTCATCTCTCTTATGTTTCTCTCCCTGCTGACTCGCAAACTGCAGATGGATGTGTCAGACACGTGAAGTTTCGTAATCCAAAGGCCTAGATTGTAGCAGGTGCTTTCGTTCTAGGTTGCTATCCACGTCAGGTAATTAACATTTTTTCTTGAAGGACTGATTTTTGAGAAGTATATTTAACCCAGAAGCTGGTCTTGCTCAAAGTTGTGAAATTTTTGTCTTGTCTATTTTCGTTAAAGGTTATACAGAGTTTGTATCTTCTCGGACACTAAGTAATTGTAGAGCTACAGAATATAGTTGATAGGTTTTGCTGATTCTGTGAGAGATTAAAATGAAAAAGGAACTTTACCAATTGTGTTTTTTTTAAATATCAACAAAGGGTAAATAAAACAGGAAGTAATCTGGGAAAGTTATATGTGGAATATAATTATATGGCAAAGGATCAAAATTATGGAAAGGTCACCTCAATGTTTTTTTAAGTTTTAAAAATAATATCCAACTATTTCTAACTGGAAAGTAAGAACATTACAAAGACTGTGAAGGAGAAAGCACCTTATACCTGTGAACTGTCCCCCGCAGTCTCACGAAATACACACTGGAAGTCAACCTCCCGTCCCCCCACTGTTCATTGTAGTTTTACATTTAAAAACTCATGTGAAAGCGCAGAAAAGATCAATTATCACCCACTGCATAGCACCTTTAAAATTCCTCAGGACATCCTTTCCTTCCCTCATTCTCATTGTTGGGTCCACTTGTTACGATGTATGACGGCCAATTAATACACGATGTGAGCAATGCACATACGGTCAAAATCACCGACTTCATAACTTTTCTCCCCAATTTTCCATTTGAAATAAGTGAATCAAAGGCCTTTTGTCCTGCCCTATTGTTTTTAACTGTAAAAGCCTCTGGGCTCTTAATACAAAGGGATACTAACTACTAGTTGTTAAATAACCTGCCAGTCAATTGGGCACTTACATTTGGGGACCGACCCCTGATGGAGCTTTAGAAGAGATATTTTAAAAACACAAACAAAGGAAAATCGCAATGAAATCAAATGCAGATTAGATTTTATATCGATTTTTATTACTAGAATTTGGAAAGTGTCTGTGGGAAGCTGATGGTTGAAATGGGTGCCTTCAAAGAGAGCAATGGAGTCGTGGTGAGGTGGTCATGGAAAAGGTGTCCCCCTGAGCCCACTGTTCAAGCACCTGAAGTGGGCCGGGGGAGAGTACCCCCTTCTACTTAGGATCCCTGTAAACCTCTTGGTTAATTGTTTTACTGTATTATCTATAATGGGGAAGATGTGATGAGAGAACAAAGTCCTCAGGGATAAAATAGAAAGTCACGCCACCTGCCTTCTTTTCTGAAGCTAATTGCAAATAAAATGACTGGAGTGAATATTTCAGGTTGTCTGATGTGTACTAGCAACTAATTCTAATTGCTACCCTGCATTTTTCTGTTTTAGATGAAAACCTAGAAGTGTAGTTATAGCCACAATGTTTTTAAGGATTTTTTTTTGAAGGGGAAGCAACTGTAACACCATGGCCTCTAAAATTGTGTGCATCCAATAATACCCTCAAACACTACATTTTTATCTAACTAGCAGAAATGTTTGCCCAAGTAACTTGTGTTTGCAAATTTAGAGGCTGGGTTAAGACCATTTGCAAAAATTGAACCTGGAAATGTCAGGTACATACAGCCGTTGCATAGCATCATGCATATTAAAGGGTGGAAAACCTACACCATTAAGTTTCAGAGTAGGACACCCTAGCTACTCACGTGACATTTAAAAGGAAAGAGGCTTCCGATTTTGGGGAGCGTACTTAGAGCTTTAACGTTCCCCACCTTAAGCGCAACTTATAGCATACGACCACACATTCTTGGGTTCAAAGATAAATCGAGTGCACTTTTTTCTTTTCAAAAATGGACATTCTGTGTTTCATTGGCCTGTCGTGACAGTTCATTGGACACACTTTGAGAGGAAGACTCATGTTCAAGGTTCCCTTGCATTGGCCTGTAACTCTTTATTTTTCATCTAAAATTTAGAATGGGTTTATTTCATATCCTTATGCTAATTACTGACCAATGTCACCCCTAGACATGTATTGTATTAATATATATTAAAATTTAAAAAGTACATTCTACACAGGAAATAATTTAAACATTTTTAAAAAGTATCTACAACCACAAAACAAGGAACTTGTAATCTAATTGCCATCCCTCTGTAAACAACCTAAAATAGTGAATAAGAAATAGTTTGACACAACACGTAGACGATGAATTATAGAATTGCACACCTGGATCCTATGTAATTTATACTAACTGGTATCACCCCAATCAATTTAACAATAAAAAGGAAAAAGGAAAGAAATAGTTTGAAGAGTTGCCTTGGGAGGTTTCAGTTAGCTGGCAAAAACAGAAAAGAAATATCAGGCCAACACTGAAGGAAGGCAGAGAGCTAGAAAGTTAAGCAAGGCACAGAGGCTATTAGCTTTTGTGTGTGCAAAACAAACAAACAAACAAACAATAACTTAATAGCTCCAACAGGAGTTGGCGTGGTGGGAAACCTCGCCGATCCGCGAGCAGACAGTAAGGTGAGGAGGGGTTAGGAGGCAGCAGGGTAAGAGCGATCTGTGACTCTCTCCAACTTGAATTCTTCCATATTCGTTTACATCTCCGTTGGCTGGAAACATGCTTTCACCCCCATGAGGATCTACTTTCTAAGTTTCTGTGTGCTCTCTTGATATCCCATGCTTAGCTCCTGCTCCATATTTTTTTTCCTGGTTGGATATTACAGGTGCTGATCTCTACGAGTTTGCTTTTGTTTCCTTGTTTTCTTCCTTTCAGTTGCTCATAGAAAGCGTTTTTATCTTTTCGGCTTTTATTTGGTATCGCAGTATGACCGTTGAAATTTTCTCAGGGTTTTAGATTTCCTGTTACCACGTTTTAACCTCCAGAAGAGTTATAAGAATACTGTAATAGACAACCTTTCACCTGAATTCATGGACAGATTGCCACGTTTGCACCCGTGCTCTCTGTCTCTCACTGGGTTGTGTTTTGCTGAACCGTTTGATAGTTATGGACATCATTACGGTTTGCTCTTAAATGTCAGGCGTATCTTCTGAGAACGAAGACTTCTCACATCTCCACAATACGATGATCAAATGTAAATAATTTAACATTGGTACAATGATATTATCTAATATTTACTGCAACTGCAAATTGTACAAAAATGTTTCATAACTTTGTTTTTCTAATTCAGTATCAGATCCAGACTCACACCACGCATTCACCTGTCACGTTTGATACAGAATTCCCTGGTGCCCGGTGCAAGCCCTTGTTCCCAAGAGACTATTTAGGTCATTCATATCTAAGATTTCTATTAAATGAATATTGGGTCTTCTAGAATATGTTCTCTGTGACTCTAGTAGTTTTCCTTCCTTCCTTCTAACTTCCTAAGTTCCTTCCTAACTCCCAACTTCCTGTTTCTTCCTTCCTTTCCCCGCTGAAGAGGTGATAGAGGGAGAGAGAGGGGTCTTCCTCAGGACCTCAGTGTCCCTCACAGATTCCCGCAAACCTGCCGGCGCCAGTGCCTGGAATCTGCCACCGCCCGAGGTGACAGTCCATTCCAGGGCCTGGTGTCAGTCCCCTGGGACGTGCCCTTCGGCGATGTAGTCGATTGCACTCTGTCTCTGGAGCAGCGTGGGCCTGAATGCTACCGTCTTCTTTGTCTCTGTGGTGGCAACACCCAATTCCTTAGATCCAGGGGCACATTCCGAGGAGGCAACTTTGAGCTTCTTTGCTGTCTCCAACGTGCCCACTTGGTCTGCATAGACGGCCGCCCTGGCGTTCAGCAGGGCCGCCCCCGCCGGGAACTGGGAACTGACCGTGACCTCGATAGGATCCCAGGCCTCGCCCTCCGCAGGCCCGGTGTGGTCCGGGCAGCAGGCTCTGCCCCCGTTATACCGCAGAGCTAGGGCAGCCCTCGCTGAGGGGTGCCTAGTATTTGTGTTTCGCGTTTTTACTTGCGTATTCATCTGAAATTGCTGTCTTGGGGTTTTCATTAATCCCATTCCTTTGATGTTTCTACCTTATCCGACGTGCGGCTCAGTCCTACCATTATCGTTTTGAATTGAGCCCAACGTCGTTGTGTCCTGCAATCGCTGGCCTTCAGGCATCTCAGGTCTGTTTTGTAACTACAAGATCCTCTTGCGAATCGCACAGGAGTATTTCACACATATCCTGGCTTTTAGAGTAAATCTCTTTCTGAGGGAATGGTTACTCTGAGTCTTCAAAGCAGTGTCCCCGATTTCTGGCTGCCTTTTCTGTACGTAGATCGAGGTGCGTTTCTCTGCTTTCTTGGTACCAAACCCCACCGTGATGCCCTTCTGCTCACAACGACCACCAAGTCCCCCAGGAAAATGCACCATGCTGATTGTCTGCTTGTCAGATCTCCTTCCAGAAAGCTGACGACCCTCATACCATGTTTGTTAGGGACTATTTAATGGGGTTTCCCAATGGTCCTTAATAATTTAACACAAAAGCATAGTGTGTGTCTAAGTATATGTGTTAATTTTAGTTAAATGTTTGGATCACATTTAGTGTGAGAGAATGAGTTACCCATGTTATTGTGAACATTTTACCTGAAAGACCTTGAGAAATCCCTGTGCATGAGTACCTATCTACCTTAGAGTCCTTCTTACTAGTGGTCTGATAACCTGAGAGTTCTATTCCGATACTTTTATCCTAAGAAAGGATTAGCAGCATAGACAGGTTTCAATACAACTATTATAGTTATATTTGTAATTGTAAAAATAGTAAGAAATCTGTAGATAAGTGAAGTTACATAACATTTAAAATATATGTATTATGTAGACTTTATAAAGCCTGTATTCAGGTTTGTTTTTACATTGAATACTCATAATGTTAAATGGAAATAGCAGGATCAAAGAATGTGTATAAAATATAATCCACTTTGGTTTTATATATTTATATGTGAGAGGGAAAAATAGGTTGGAAGGAAATACATTAAAATGTTAACAGGGTGATTTTAAATGCTTTCCTTCCATTTTTCCCTATATTCAAAATTATCTACCAAACCAGGCATTAGTTTTCTAATCAAAAAGAAATAAGTATTGTTTTAAATTAAATCTCATTATCTGAAATTGAATTCATCATATTTCCCCATGCCCTTCACTTCCTGACATTTCTGTCACTACAAATGAAATCATTTTCTGCTGGCTCACACTTACAACTCTAGATAGTAATTTTTTCCCTCTCCACTGTACTTCACCTACAGGGCAATGAACACCCCAAGTACCACTGCAAAAGGTAGGCGTTGGGAGTGGCACGGAGAGGGCGTGCTTGGAAACAATAGTGCAGTCTGTTCCTCGTGCTCTGATTGGCCAGGTCTGTACCTCACTCTCCTGTCCTCAGGCAGTGGGATAGCCCATCCTCAGCCAGGAGGTGGAAGTGGGGAGAACTGGCACCTCTAAGGAAATCTGTGGTGCTCCTAGCAGAAGGACGACATATATGTTAAAGACACCCAAGCCCACCGTGAGGCTTCTACTTACTGTTTGGGAATGCACAGAGACTATCAAAAGCGTTATTTTGGTTTGGTCTTCCACATTTCCATAGGAGACTTGGCTGACAGTTGATATAGACTCTGCTCTCTGTAAGGCAAGGGTTGTGCCACTGGTATTTTTATCGATAGAGCCTGGCTGTGACACTGAATGGCTTTCATTTCTTAGTTCCTCCTACCCCCATCCATGGGTTATTTACTGACTTCTCAAGCATTTAATTCAACATTGTCTCTTCCAAGGCCACTGTCCATGTTTCCTCATCTTATGAAATTATCATGCTCAGAATTCAAATGCTAATGCTCCATTATTTTTCATACTTGTAATCCAAATATATTTACTATGCTATTATCAAAAATACAGTTATGAATATGACTAACTAAGCCTTGTTCCTTGAGAAAAACAACAACAACAATTCCTTTTGTATGGATGAGTTTGCAATAAGCAAGAAGTAATAGAAAACCCAGTGGGAATACATAGGGGTGACCCACCAGACACACACCTTGTCTATCGGAAGGGGCAGCCGGGGGTAAGGAGAACACAGGATCGTGTGGAGTTTCTGTGATTGTCAGCACAGTCCTGTGACCGGATACGGAAGTGAGGAGTGTAGCAGCTGCAGTTCAGGTTACAAGTTGGTGTTCGGTCCCTCCATTTTGGCACTGCTACATTCTCTGCAGAACACCGGTTGGGGCTGACATTTTAGATTTTTCAATGAACAATCAGCCAGTTAACAATCTCAAGAGGCCCTTGGATTCCCATTGGGATCCTAACTGATTTGTCTGCCTTAGAGAACCCCGTCTCTTCCCACGAGTTTATTTATAACCTGCAGACATGCAGCGGGGACCTCTGGCTGTAACTGCCATGAGCCCCAGACATTGATATCCTAGTGCCTGTAGGTTATTGTTTCTCTCCCCCAGCCCTTATAGTTGTTGGCATTCTCCCTGAATCAATAAACTAAACCTGGTAAGCATCTAGACTATTGCCTCCTCTTCTCCCTTCAGTGTACAAGACAAGTGTCCTGTTGATTCTGTATTTTAAATATTTCTTCATTCTGTCTCTTAGAATCACCAAGTCCGCAGCCTACTTTAGGCCCTTCGTTCATCTTGTTGGATTTATCAAGATGGTAACCCCTCCAAGACTGGGGCCTTAGCTCCCACATGGCATCGTGTTTGAAGAAACAGCAGGTCAAAGGAAAACTAGAATCAAAAGAAATTCTAGTCTCCAATCTCATCTGTCTCTGAGAAAATACCCAGCAGGAGGGAGTATATTACTAATAACCAGCAATTGTCCTTTAAACCTCCCTGCCCAGCTCTGCCTCTTTGTCCCACCCTCCATGTGGACGTCAGCTGCTCCTCTCCTGCACTGCGATTCCTTCTGGAAGCCCAGCTCCAGCAGACCCCTCGCTCCTGCATGTGATTGCTCCTTTTCCCAGTAGAAGCTCTTCAATTGATCTAGCTTCTTTTATTGAGACACTCCTTCCCCCAGTTACCCCGCAGAAGAGGGTCTTGGTGCTGTGGGGGAAGTCACAGTGAATTGCTAAGAAATTGGAGAAAAAGGAGAATTTAGGGCTACTGTTTGCATTTATTTAGACCATTTAAAGATCACTTTTTCTTTTTTAATCTCTTCTACTCTGTTCTTTACATGGATGGCAGCTTCTCATTTAAAATTTCTTCCTGCCCAACAGCCCAATCTCTAACTTAAACGTCTCAAAAGATAATCCCAGTGGTTCTTAATACATTCTCGATATATTTCTTATATTGTCAAAATAGACCCAGTGGTTCTTCTTGGCTTCTCTTCTGCCTTCTGGGTTACTACCTAATAGTTCTACCCATTTCTGAAGTAAATTTCCTTTGTTGTTTTCATCCCATCTACTAAGGATAATAATGTGTGAGAGGTTACCTCCAATATTTTCTTCACGAATTTTACAGTTTGGGGTCTTACACTGAAGTCTTCGATCAATTTTTAGTTTATTCGTATATATAGAGTAAGGTGGTCCAGTTTCTTTATTTTACATGTATCTGTCACTTTGTTGACTAGACTGTCTTTAACCCAATGTATGTTCTTTCTTCTTTTGTCATAGATTAAATTATCATGGGTCTATTTCTGGCTCTCTGTTCTGATCCGTTGATCTATGTGTCTGTTTTTATGCCAGTACCATGCTGTTTTGATTACTAGGGGCTTGCAGTATAATTTGATGTCAGGTAGCATGATACCTCCATCTTTGTTTTTGTTTCTTAGGATTGCCATGGATATTTGAGGTCTTTTATGGCTCCGTATAAATTTTATTCTAGTTCTATGGAAAATGCGTTAGGTATTTTGATAAGGATTCCATTGAATCCATAGCTTGCTTTGGGTAGTATGGACATTTTAGCTATCTTAATTTTGCATATCCATGAGCATGGCACATGTTTCTATTTATTTGTATCTTTTTTAACATCTCTCTTCAATGTGTTATAATGTTCTGAAATAGGTCTTTTACTTCTTTGGTTAAATTTGGTTTTTTGACACAATTTTTAATGCAAATTTATTTTTTCAGTGCAACTATAAATGGGATTGTTTACTCAGTTTCTGATAGTTATTGGTGTATAAAAGTGCAACTGATTTTGGAATATTGATTTTGTATCCTGCTGTTTTACTGAATTCATGTATCAGGTTTAATAGTTTCTTGGTGGAATTTTCGGGCTTCTCTCGATATAGTATCATGTCATTTGTAAATAATGACAGTTTTACTTCTTCCTTTCCCATTTTGTACAATATAAGCATTGCTACCCCAGTGTTTTTTTGTTTTTTTGTTTTTTTATTTCCGTTTGTGTGAAATATCTCTTTCCATTCCTTTACTTTCAGTCTATGTGTCTTTTTATCTAAAGTGAATCTCTTATAGGCAGCGTATGCATGGGCCTTGTTTTCTATTCTGCTACACTGTGTCTTTTGATTGGAACATTCAATCCATTCACATTTAAAGTGATTATTGATAGGTACATAGTTATTGCCATTTTATTATTCATATCTTTCTTTGATCTTCTTTTGTTTTCCTTCTTAAAGAAATCCTTTGAACATTTCTTGTAATATTGGCTTAGTGGTAATGCATTTCTTTAGCTTTTTCTTGTGTGGGAAGGTCTTTATTTCTTTCAATTTTAAATCATAGTCTTGCTAGGTAGAGTAGTCTTGGTTGTAGGCCCTTGCTTTACATCACTTGAAATAATTCCTGCCAATCCCTCTGGCCTGCAGGATTTCTTTTGAGAACTCAGCTAAGATTTTATGGGTACTCCCTTATAGGTAACTGTTAGGTTGGTACAAAATTAATTGTGGTTTTGGACTGTGAATTTTAACTAGGCTCAAATACATTTTAATTAATCAAAATAGGAACCATTACAATCAGCACATGTTTGCCAATGAGAAATAAATTTGTTTTTTCCTATATCATAAAAATCTGTGCTTTGGGATTTGATGAAGTCTTGGAAAGGAAGTGTTTTTGCTGCAAGAATTTGTCAAGATGCTTGACGAAGTGGTAGTTGGTTGCTGAGAGGTCAGGTGAATGTGGTGGATGATAGAAAAGTTTGTAGCCCAATTCGTTAAACTTTTGAAGCGTTGGTTGTATGATATGCAGTTGGGCATTGTCGTGGAGAAGAATTGGGCTCTTTCTGTTCATCAATGCAGGCTGCAGACGTTGCAGTTCTCAGTGCATCTCATCGATTTGCTGAGCATACTTCTCAGATGTGATGGTTTTGCCAGGATTCAGAAAGTTGTAGTGGATCAGACTGGCAGTAGACCACCACCCGGTGACCATGACCTTTTATTGGTGCAGGTTTGGCTTTGGGAAGTGCTTTGGAGCGTCTCCTCAGTTCAACCACTGAGCTGATCATTGCTGGTTGTCATATAAAATCCACTTTTCATCACATGCCACAATTCAAATGAGAAATGGTTCATTGTAGTTGCGTAGAATAAGAAGATGACACTTCAAAATGATATATATTTTTTATTTCCAGTCAGTTCATGAGGTACCCAATTATTGAGCTTTTTCACCTTTCCAATTTGCTTCAAATGCCGAACAACTGTAGAATGGTCGACGTTGAGTTCTTCGGCAACTTCTCGTGTAGCTGTAAGAGGATCAGCTTTGATGATTGCTCTCAGTGGTCATTGTCAACTTTCGATGGCTGGCCACTATGCTCCTCATCTTCAAGGCTCTTATCTCCTTTGCAAAACTTTTGGGACCACCACTTCACTTTACATTCATTAGCAGTTCCTGGGCCAAATGCATTGTTGATATTGGTAGTTTTCTCTGCTGCTTTATGACCCATTTAGAACTTGAGTAAGAAAATCACTTGAATTTTCTTTCTGTCTAACATCATTTCCATAGTCTAAAATAAATATAAAATAAACAGCAAGTAGTAAACCATTAGCAGAAAAACAAAGTGAGGAATGCATATTAAAATGATGTATAGCATAACCACATTTATTTAAGAATGTATTCCGATATCAAATAGCAAATTTCAATAATGCAAAAGCCACAATGACTTTTGTATAAATCTAATTGTCTTTCCATTGCTGCTTTTAGAATTCTCTGTTTTTAACTTTTCCCACTTTAATTACACTGCTTTTGGGTGTGGATCTATTTGGGTTCATCTTGTTTGGAACTTTGTCTTTCCCGGGCTTGTATGTCTATTTCCTTTGTTAGGTTAGGGCATTTTTCAATTGTTATTTCTTCAAGTAGGTTCTCAATGCTTTGCTTTCTCTCTTGTTCTTCTGGTACCTCTATGATGCAAATGTTGTTACCCTTGATATTGTCCCAAAGGTCCTCTAAACTATCTTTGCTTTGTTGTTGTTGCTTTTAATTTTGTTCCGACTGGGTGTTTTTTTGTTACCTATCTTCTAAATTGCTGATTTGCTACTCTGCTTCATCTAATTTGTTGTTGATTCTTTCTAGTATATTTTATATTTCAGTTATTGTAGTCTTTATTTCTGATTCTTTTTTTTATGGTTTTATGTCCTTTTTAATGCTTACTATTTCTTTGTTGAAATTCTTACTACATTTCTTAAGCATTCTTATAACCAGTGTTTTAAACACTGTCTCTGGTAGATTGGTTGCCTCCATTTCATGTAGTTCTTTTTCTGCAGTTTTCTCCTGTTCTTTCATTTAGAACATGTTTCTTTGTTTCCTCACTCTGGCTGACTCTCTGTGTCTGCTTCTATGCAGTAGGTGGATCTTCTATTTCTTTCAGTCTTTGCTGGGTGGTCGTATGTGGTGTGTGTTCATTTGGTCCAATGGCATAGTCTCCCTGATCTCCTGTGCTTATATTCCAGGAGTGTCCCTTGTGTGTGTTGTGTATATTCTCCTGTTGTAGTTGAACCTTGATTGCTTTTGGCACGTCAGTGTGTAGTAGTGACTCCCAGGCTGACTGGCTATGAGTACTGGCTATGTCCACAGTGTATAAGCAGTTATATGTGGACTGACCTCTCGGGGGGATTTACTCCTGTGGGCTCTTGTGCCTGTTAAGACCACCTTTTTGGTATGCTGCTTGTGGGGCTAACCAGGTAGTGCTCTAGTGTGGTCTGAGGCTGATCTGTGGGTGTGTTGTTTTTGGTATCTCTTGGAAGGGGCTCCTATGCAGGCCAATTTCAGCCTTGCCTGTGATCAACCTGGTGGGAGCCACAAAGCTCTATGTGATTGGCTGTTGCCTGTGATGGACTTGTGGACATGTGGGATTGGCCTCGCTGTTAACCAAGGCCAGCTGTTGCCAGTATCAGGCCTGGGGCAGCTTAGCAGGAGGCCCAGAGCCCTCCTATGCTTTTGTCACCTGCCAGCTGCTCGTAAGGCTCAGCTCTTGAAAGGGCCTCCTTGGGTACACAGGGTGATTGATTCAGTGTTGAGTATGTGCCTGGCCATGCAGCACTACCTGGGTGGGGCAGGGTCCCAAGGAGTCACACGGCATAGTTGGTGGTTTTTGTAGAGTGAATGCAGATTCAATTGTTGTGCAAGTGGACCTGTGACTAATTTGTAAAACACCCTGAGAACAGTGTGCCCAACCACCACTCACCTCAGCTTACAGGTCCCTGAGAGCTGCCTAAGAGAGGCTGTGGCACAGGTTGTGCTGAGTCTTTGCTACCAAAAGTTCCCCAATATGCCACAGGCCATCTGCTGTAAAAGGCTTCAGCGGCTTAGGGGCCAAGCTGCCTAGGAGTTGAGGATGCCCAAGTGATGCCACACTAGCTGTGCTGGGCACGGGGTGGAGAGGGGGAATCTGGGCATCACCAAGGTGGTGTGTATACGTATGGATTTTACCAGACTAATGTGGTCTCAGATTTTGCCCTTTCAGGAAAGGGTTAGACATAAAAACATGGCACCCTCCTGTAGGCATGTGAGTCAGGCTCCACACAGGGACAGTGGCTGCTGTGTCTCCAGCCTTTACCCTGAAGTCACACAACTCAGTCTTTCCCTGTATGTCTCAGGTGCCTCTTGGGTTGCTGCCCTTCTACCGGAGACCAGGTGAGTTGTTTGCAAGCAAATTAGTCTGTTTGCACACCTTTTAAGAGGACTTCTAGATTTCTAGCTGCCTTCCATGTCACCAGGATGGATGGACAGAATCCTCACTGATTTTCACTGCCAGGTGTTGCAGGGGATTCCTCTTTCTGGCACAGGACCTCTGGGCTGGGGACCCTCCCTCTGAGGGAAACCTCCAACACTAAGATATCCCTCTCAGTTCCCAACTGTCACACGGAGGTTGGGGCCAGCCTGTTTTGTGTCTTCACCTTTCCTACCTGTCTCGACGTGGCTGCTTCTTTATATCCTTAGTTGTAGGCGTTGTGCTCAGCTAGTCTTCAGGTGGTTCTCAAGGTTGATTGTTGCCATAATAATTTATTTGTAATTTTGATATAATCCTCGGAGGCTGTAGGCATAAGGTTTACCTAATTCACCATCTTGGCCCTTAGCACTTCCAAAGACTTTTCACATCATACATTATTTTATAAGCTTGTCCTAATAGTCTTTCGACTTTAAGAGTACATATTATTATTCTCATGTTGCAAATAAGTAAGGTGAAGCTCAGAGAAGTTTGAGTGGTTTCCTGGGTGCACCATGACTTGTGACAGAGGTGGTATTGAATTCATGTCTTCTGACACATACTTTGCAGTTTCATGGTAGAGACCTTTGGTTCTGTTTTCGTGGTTCTGTAGGGTCCCATTGGATTCAGCCACCTTCTAGAATCCTCATGGCAGAAGTGCCAATTTGCTTTTGTTTTTGTTTTGTGTTGTCTTTTTCCAAACTGGGAACTGATAACAGCCCCATTTCTGTAGAGAGTCTGAGGATGAAGAGGAAATGTTTTCTCTGTTTGAGCTTCAGAAGTTTCTTCAGAGACGCTGGGGGAGAAGGAGTTGTTTTGTTATAAGCACTTTTTAAAAATAATAAGAACAGTGTATTACATCGGCAATTTTATCCCACTTCACAGTACTAAGCACAATTTCTAAAAAACTTAAAACATGCCATTTTTATTAATGGTCCATTTAAAACCACCAAACATTTTGATGTCAATTACTAAAACAAGGTTTAACGCTGTCAAAAGGCATTAGTGCTAAAAACAGTCATCCTTTCTGTATTTTCATCTGCAAAGCATTACAGTTTATAAAACAATTTTAACTCTGAATACGTAAGGCCCTATATGAAGGTTTCCATATGTTAAGAATTTTATTTGTGTGTTTGATTTTAAATTGCTTTGAAAAACAGACAGTTGAGGTTTATAGAAAGGAATCTTTCTTTTAGGAAATAAATGTCTCAAAAGTGCAAGGCACCAGCAGTAAAAACATTCTGACCACAAATCAGAAACACATTGGGAAGTGTTGGTGGAGTACACCTTCTGAAACTAGTATTTTGTTTCTATTTGCTGGAAAATTGAAAAATCTGTTGTATCTTGGCTTAGTCAAGCCCTGGCCCGGCCCCAGGTTCCGTATGCAGTCGACGGCGTACTCAGTTCACACAGCGAGGCTGCCTAGCCCGTTTTCATTACATATATTTTAAATATAAAATATGCCTCCTAACAGAACCATTATTCAGCTGTAGTTCTCAACATAATATTAGAATACTGTATATCCTTTTTTCTTTTCCCTTAAAAGTTGTGTCTAAGACAAAAGAAAGAAAAGAAGGAGAAGATGACAATTAATCAGTGTTTCAGCTGTTGAGTGGCATCTGGCCAGATGCCACCAGGTTGACAACTGGAGTTCGGAGTGTGTTTTTGCAAGGCTAATTTAAGGTGAACTTAGATGGATTCAAGATTTATAAGCCCCCAAATGTCCTGACTGGAGCAAAGTTCAAGCAAAGTAATTTGCTGCTCGCCATGCAGATGTGGCTGAGCCCAGGCGGCCCTGTGATTTAGTCTATCGTCGAGGAGAATTTTAAAAACAGGCAGAAGGGCTGAGTGTCTGTGTGTCTGTGTTTCACTTCAAAGGTCTTCTAATAACTGAGAGGATTATGCTCTTTTAACCAGCTGGGAAGGGTAGGTGGTGTGGAGCGAGTGCTTTTCTAGCTGTTAGGAATTCTAAGTTTAAACTTTGTGTAGGTCTCCTTTAGCACGTTAGTGACTCCTAACCTTAAGATTTCATAAACATTTCAGAGTAACTGGCAGGAAATTTTTAAGGGATTGTAAATACCACTGGTACTACGCAGCATCATGGAATTGGAGTTAAAAAACAATCTGGAGAATCACTTAATTAAACATCTCGAGCCTGTTGGGAATTACTTTAAACTGCCTTCATTCGGAATAACTGCCACCAAAACCAGGAAGCAAGCTTCAGTGTTCGTTTGCCGTGCACTAGCATGGGGTAGGCCGGTATTATCACATTAGGAGGAAGTTCAAGTGCTTGGACTAGTGGCAGAAAAAGAAACTTTCTCCAATGTGAGATGCCAAAGACCATTTAATTGCGATGAAAAGGGATAAACAGGAAACGGATCTTGTTTTTCACTAGGGATGAAAACATGAATCATAAATGTGAAGAAATGCCCTTTATCAAAGGTGTCTTAATTTCTTTCTTATTCCGGGTTATCATGGTTAGCATAGACAGTTGAGACACTCTACAGTGCCCTTACTCCGCCACTTAAAAGGTTAGATAAATCACAGGGTTAGAGTGCAGCATCCGTTGGCTAAAAAGAAATGAAACTGCCGCATAAAAAACCACACCGTATTATTATTTCAGGAACTTTTGTTTAAGGGACCCCGGAGGAGACGCCTGTGGACGGCACAAGGAAGGCGATGACGTCGTCCAAGTGGAACAGAATGACGTGTGCACAGTAATGCGTCACAGTAATCCTTGGTGTTTACGGCGGGTCTGAGGGGAAGCGGGGCCACAGCTTTGGGGTGTCGAGTCACACAGGCCTTTCCCAGTCCGAGCCGGTGCCAGGGCATCACAGGGCGGCCCCTCTGTGGCCCGTGGGGGTGCGCTCCCGGCCGCGGCGGCAGAGGAATGGGGGTGGGGTGGGGTTGCATCTCAGACAGAACACGAGGGCGCAGGGCCTTGCACACCGCCAGACGCCGACGGGCCGCCTTCCTCCCCTCCGCCCCGCTGGCTTCCACAGTCTCGATCTGTGCCCCTCCACAGACGCTTTGTTTTCAGTAAACGTGCGTGTGTCGTGGGTGGGCGCCTGGCACGCTCTCTGTCTGCTTCGTTTCTTTGCACGTCTCCCTTCCCCCTGCCCTGGAAGGCGGGCGGCGGGGCCGTGCCCTCCCCGGGCGGGCCGTCTCAACTGTTTTCTTCTGCGAAATGCAGGAGGCTCTCCTGGCGGAGGACCACGTCTCCGCACCGCGGAACGCACTTCCCAGCAAAGGCAGCGCCGACTGGGAGCTCGGCGTTTGCACGGATCTTCCTAACACGGGCTCCGGGCGACAGAGCTGGCAGGACCCAGAGGCTCTGCGAAGTCACCTGCTGGCTCCCTCCGTAGGCAGGTTTGTTCGTGCTGGTGGGCCTCCTGGGATGAACTCTCACAGGCCCTCGCTGTCCTCGTACAAGACTTCGCCTTGCGCTCGGAGTCACCCCCGGAGCTGGAGTGGATGGTCCTGGGGTCCTCAGCAAGGGAGGCCCCGCGGGGGCAGCTCCTGCAGTGCGGGTGGGTGCTGCATGCGCTCGTCACGAGCGGTGTGCACACGAGGCTTTCTTCTGAAATTCCACATATATTCTGAAGGATGGATTTTATTTTATTTTTTTTGTCAGCTAGGAAGTATTGAATTCCTGCTGGGAAACACCAGGTGTTTCATTAACTACTGCCTGGCCAGTTAAAAGTGAGCTCCCTTTTCTTGCAAGAAGCACACACAACTAAGCTGATGCTAATGGAGATGTGAACGTTTCATTTCCCTTTCCAATAGGGCAGGCAGTAGAGTCTGAGCCACGCTAAGGTCACGCCTTTAGTATCACCTCTGGCCCATGAGCAGTATATTGTAAGGTTGGACCTTTCATTGATGTAATAATCTTAAACTTGAGTGATCTTGATCAAAATCATAAATTTTGATTTTAATTAAAAAATGGGAAAGAAGTGAATCTTCTCCACGTAGGATGTCTACTGAGTTAGTGGTGTTCCATTTCTTTGGCACATCTCATTTTATTTTGTTATGGACTGCCACGTTTTTCTGTATTCTTTAAAAATATGTGTAGACATTGACTTTAGAAATGTAGATATTTATCATTGATTTTTAAAGGTATTAAGATAATGTTAATACGGTAACATTAAAATACGGTAACATTAAAATTTTTTCCCAGAAGATATAGCTACCCTTCTATGTTTGGAAGAATTTTATGTTGAAATTTCTCCTCTATGTACTTTTTGCACTGCGTGCAGGGATTACAGAACGTGTCCTACAATTTTGGCCACAATGGCAGTTATTATAAAAACAATCGTGAAAGAGAAATGTAGTACTTTTCTTCCAGCAGGGTCCTGAATCATAAACTATTAACTGGTGCTTTCTCTGAGAATACTTTTAGATGGACGTGGGCATCCAGATATTGCATTAATATTTTTGTCAACTCAACACTAGAAGCAAGGACGTGAAGTCATTCAGTCCCTCAGCTCTTCATGGCTGGATGTGACCCAGGGCTTGCACTTCTACAAATGGAACACAGACTCCAAGCCCAGTAAAAGCAAGTGACGGTGTCTTCAGCTTTATTTCTTACAGTGGAAAATCAGAATAGAACCAGATGGAGCCAAACAAAATGAAAGTGAGCTTGTCTTGTTAGATGCTCTTGATGAGTTTCTTTTCTGAAACTGGGGTCAGGAAGAGAGATTCTGAATTTGTTGCTTTCGATTATGTAGAAAGTGAACTTTGCTTTGGCAAAACCTGTAATCTCCAGTAGGTTTGCTTATATTCTGTAGAACCAGAGAAGGTTCTGAGGCCTAGATAGAATTATTGTACACTGCAGGTTGCTTACCTTCTTAGGGTCTCATTTGGAGATAGGAGTAACTAGCAGCAATGACTCATTTTTAGATATGACTGTAAGAGGCCCTTAATGCCTGAGACAGCTTCTTACCTCTAGCATTCTGCATTAATTCAGCATAAAATTAGTCTGAAAGGAGTGGAAGTGTGTAAAAAAAATCTCATCGGTTGAAATTTCTGAATTCCTGCTCCTACTTCTTAGCAACTTTTGTTTTTGTTAATAATGAGAGATGATGGGGTAAACCTTACAAAGAGCTCCTTGGATGCTCGCTGTCCTCATCAGAAATTGTCAGTGTGTTGGGTGATACACACATCCATCTGAAATCTCTGGACACATGATCAAATCTCGTGTGGCATTCCTTCCCCTTTCAGCTGTTGTTTGACCTTGTTGGCCATTTTCCCTGCCCGTGGTTGGTCTCAGAGTACAATGGATGCTCAGATGGGCAGACGATTGCGTAGCTACCCATCTCTAAAAACAATCCCTACAAATTAAAAACAGAAATGAAACCTAGTGCTACTGTGAAGCTGAAAGTCTATTCAGAATCCCTAGGCAGCATGAGAAGCATTTAGACTCATTTCGTTCACATGTCAGGTAAAGACTTGCATTTAACAGTAAGATGAATGCTGAATAATGGAGCTTTTGAATAATGTAATTAAGAATTCATTAAAGAGGACTCAAAAAACAACTCTGACAGAATGCAGTGGATGTGTACTCCCTACACTGATCTCACAAAATGTATCAGAGTGTTGATGAGTTAAAAAAAAAATCAGTTGAGAACCAATTAGAGAAATGCTGGCATTTGATTTACAAAATACGGACATTAACATTCAGTGAGGAACATGTACATGTTTGAATTTATTAGAAATCATGCTAAATTAGGATTAAAGATCATTTTTATTATTTTCAGATGTGCTCATAGTATAACAAAGGACTTAACCAACACACTGTTTTCCTGAAAGGATCTCCTGGTGTTCACCACGTGAACTTCATGATACGGAAGAAATTCACTTTGTTCTTCGATAGCTGATCAAATGAGAAAAGGGCAAACTTTTCTTTTCTGTTCTTTGCTTTATGTGGATTAAAATGACAAAGGGTTTTGAAACAGACCCAAAGGTGGCAACAGCAGGTTGGAGATTTGCCTGTAATAAAAGCTCATGTTGCTGTCACCTTTGCATTCCTGTGACGCACACAACAGGAAGAGGGAAAGAACTTGACTGTGCTCTCGTTCATCAGCACCTGCAAGTACTCATGCTGTCTTTATGGCCCCACTGCCTAGGTTGTATCAGTGACTGAAGACCTGAGAGAACCTTCTAGAGGCAATGATAGAGTTTCTGCCATTTTTTGAGTAAGGTAGACATTTTATCGAAACCTCAGAAATATGCTCGTGTAGCATTTGCAGCCATCTGCTTTTGTCCTTCGAGAGCCACCAGATATTTAGTAAATTGCTCTTGCGTTCTTTGTGTTGGCATGTTATGAGCCATGCCTGTCTGCGGCATACAATTTGTTATTTATCATCAGCTATTTCCCCCAACTATATGAAGGAGAAAGGTCAAGAAATTGATGGAGTAACAGCTAACCACTATGCTGTGCACCTGAAACTAATATAAAATGATATTGAATGTCATCTGTAATTGAAAAATAAAAGTTAAATTAAAAACACTAAAAATAAAATGCAAAAAAATTTATTGAATTGAATTAACTCATTTGCTGTTATTGTCAAACAAGTTGAGTTGTGTTGGATTAATTACAGATCAAATTGCATTACTGTGTAACCTAACATTTATGTTGCTAACTCGTTGAAATAGATTGAAAACCAGGAATGAATCAACTTGAAAGAGTTGCTTCTAAGGCTTAAGCAACTGCATAGAACTGACTTGTAAACTGAGCCTGATTTCCCAATTCTCTTGAGAATGCTGAACCAGGGAAGCTAGACTCTTTAATGCACAGTTATACAAAAGTAAGTGATCTAATGACCCGCCCTGAAAATTTAAAAATGGAAAGGGCTCTACTTCTCCAGATGGAATGGTTCATTTGGATGGTACATTGGGAAGCTTTTAGTGCTGACTGCATTCTTAAAGCTTTCTTTTTTATTTTGAAGATCACGTCTTCCTTTAAAGATTGTGCCTAGTTAATTGGAAACAGTGCAACCTAATGGAATGAGTAGAGGATAAAGAATTGCAAATGTTGAGATCTAATCTTACTCTGTCAGTGACTACTGCTTTGTGTTTCAGCCACATTACATGGTCTTTCTGTCTCCATTTTGCCTTATACAAGATGGGGAATTTCTTCTCCCAGTTTGGGAGTGTGTTCGTGAGCATAGGAAGGGAAGGTGAAAAATGTTGCCCTCTCTGACAACATTATGATAGCAATCGTATTATTTACAGGAGAAATAGGGATACATGTCCTTGAACTGTGTATGGATTGGAGAGACCCAGAACCTTAGAAACATGCTTGTTAGCATCCACTGACCAGTACAACTGAATACAGTCTGAACTTAGAACATAATTTTTGAAGGAATGTAGGAAGTGACCGGAGTTGAGCTGGGTCAATGCAATGAACTTCCCAGGAGGAAAGGCATGTTTTAACTAGGTTTGTTTTTTGTTTTTTGTTTTTGTTTTTAATTAAAATGAATCCTAGTTTGCAAACTGAAAAGGACCTTTAGATTTTCTTTTACAGAATGGTCTCTATGGAAGACATACTCAAATGTGACCCCCACTGAGCTGTTCTCCTGTATAAGGCCCTCCCCCTGTATCTTGGTCCTACACGGTGGGAGATGGCAAAGATGATGGGTGTCACTCTTGTGATTATGTTTTGTTTTATAAGACTTTGCCTCTGTAGACTCCTTTTGGATTCTCCTTTTGGCTGTGAGGAAGCACACAGCTGTATTGTGAACCGCCTGTGGAGTGGGTCACACGACAGGAAGTTTTCTAGGATTTGAGGGCCCCAGTAATGGAAATGCAAGGGAATCCTTCCAATAGCTTTGCATGAGCTTGGATGCAGGTGTTTCTCTAGTTTGAGGGGCCAAGTGAGGACCCAGCTAAACTATGCCCGTACTCACAACCTGTGGGGACTGTGTTATGATAATAAACGTGTGTGGTTCTAAGTCATTACATTTGTGCGAATGTTACTCAGAAAAAGAAAACTAACACGGTTGAATCTGTTCTAATCCTGGAATGCTATCATGAAATAATTTTACTTTCACTCTAATAGGTGTATGTTTATTTTTAAATTATATACAGTACTGCTATAAAACTATGGATTAATTATTACTGAAATTTAGTTTCTCATTTTATTAGACACAAATAAGAACATAAAAGTTCTAATATTTTTTCTTATCTAGTGCCTATACCACAGTTAGGGATTTTTGCATGTATATTAGAGAAATCTAGAATGCCTACTTTTAAAAAGTACTATTGAAGATATGAAACAGCTGTGCATCTCATACATTGGTGGTACAAATGCAAAATTGTACAACCACAACAGAAGGCAATTTGGTAGTTCTCATAAAGTTAAACCTATGTTTACATTCAATCTGACCATTCTAGTCCTAGATAATTACCTAAAGAAATGGGAACTTGGATTCAAATACGTGTAGGTGACAGTTTATAGTGGCTTTATTCAGAATTTCCCCAAACTTTACAAGTCAAAGTATCCTTCAACTGGACAAATTGTGGTACATCCATACAGTGAGATATCATAAAAAAAGAAATAAAGAAATACTGATGCATGCAACTGCTCGGATGAATCTCAGTATGTCATGCTTATTGAAAGAATCCAAATTTGAAAGACAAATTATTAGTATCTAATGATTCTGTTATGATATTATGAGAAGGCAAAACTCTAGGCATCAAAGACATACAAGACTAACCAGGGACTTTGGGTACGATACTGAATCGGATACAAACAGACATGAGGAAATTTTGGGGGTGATGAACTGTTTATATTTTGATTTTGGTGGTGGTTACGTGACTATATTTCAAGATGTCTGTGTTCATGGAAGTATACATTTAAAAAGTAAATTTTATGGTATATTAAATTATACTTTAATCAACCTGGTTCAAAAAAGTAAAAACAACACCTATTTGCTCAATATGATAATCAGGTATATTAGAGCAGAGTTTGAGTTTAAATAGTCTTTCAGGGGAAAATAACATCTCATGCTCTAGAATTAATTCTGTTTTATTTTTATTATAAAAAAGTTGTTTTTATTCACCCAGGGTAGGGCAGGAAGGCGAGGGCACTGACTCACATCTCCTGACGTTCCTGGAGGTAAAAGGACACAGAGTTAAGCAATGCTAGTGGTGACCCACGTACTGAGCATGTGCCTTATGTGAAGTGCTTCATGCGCAATTTTAATAATGTTACCACAGTTTTCAGATGGATGCCATTATCATCATCTCTAGTTTACTAATTGGAGAATGGTTCCACAGAATTTTAAGTATCGTGCTTGGATTTGAGCACAGATGTCTTTGATGCCACAGTTTATGTTCTTTCTCTGGCACCCTGCTGTCTCCTAGGTCATTTCTACCGGTGTCTTCGCGACAAGAGAACAGTCTCAATTTGAATTGTTCGCATATTACCGAGTTTCCCTTCTCAAACACTGAGGCTGCTTTGTAAAATACTGGCCAACTATCCAGTCATTCAGAGGAAGCACAATTGGATTCTGGATTAATTTCCACTACCCCCCACCCCTTTGCACTTGTGCTCAGAAGGATGATTTTTGTTGTTGTTGCTGTGGGGTCTGTGCTAGCACTTCCATATCCCTTCCAAGATGTTAGTATTTGGAAAGTGGAAAAAACTTTAAATAATTGTGCAACATATTATAATTGCATAATTATTCCCATATACTTAGCACATACTATGCATCCTTTACAGACTGTATACCCTCTAAGTAACTGTAAATTCTTAAAGGACAATGGCTATCCTTTATAGTTTCTGGTATACATCATAACATCAACTCTAAAACCCTACACCTAGAAGATGTTCAATAAATGTTCTTTGAAAGTATAAAGGAATGAATTAAAGAAATGATAATAGAGAATAGAGATAAAAAGGTGGGGAGTGGATAGAGACCTGTATCCAAGTCCTAGCACTGTGTGGTTGACATTAGTTACTTATTTAACCATGTGAAGACTCACTTTTCTCTTCATCATACCAATGAGGATAATAGCATCTCTCAATGGTTAGTGATGAGGGTCACAGTTACAAATGTAAGTATTTAATGTGCAATGTGTATTAATATTAGTATATTTATATTGCTTCATTTATAATAAAAATTATAAATTAATAGTAATATTTAAATGCCTCCTCAAATTTTATTTATTTTTTAATTCTCCTAAATCCTGGCACTCATGCAAAATTTAGTGAGTAGCATAATTTAGTTCCCTTTCTTTTTGTTTGTTTCTTTTTATTGTTGAATTTATTGGGGTGATACTTTTCAAGCTGTTTTCTTTGAGTTGACAGGGAAGGTTGTTGTAAAGGACACAAGAAGTTGCGGTGGCAGCTCCGGGTTATTCATATGTCTTCTCATCTGCATCTGCTGTCATCATTGTGGTGCCAGTAATTTGAAAAGGGATTATTATGATATAAAGGTAGTATTTAAAACCCTGTAAAATAAGTCACAGCAAAACGATCTCATTTATTCCTAAAATTAATGATTAGTGGCTCCACATATGGCTCAAGCATAAGTTGAATAATAATAACCTCTGGATCTATGCTTATTAAATTAGTGTTAAGAAAAAAACTGAAAAACACGCAAACACGTGGAGGCTACATAACATGCTATGAACGTGTCAGCAGTGAGATCAAGGAGGAAACCAACGGACACCTTGAGACAAGTGAAAACGAAACCACAGCTCCACATCTGTGGGACACAGGGACAACAGTCCTAGGAGAAAAGTTCATAGCTGTACAGCCCTACGTGAAGAAACAAGAGAAATCTCAAATCAGCAAACAAGCCTTACACTTGCAGGTATTAGAAACAACAAACAAAAACAGCAAACAAATCCCAAAGTAAGTGGAAGCAAAAAAATAACAATCACAGAGGAAATAGGCTAAATAGCATCTAAAAAAAATACAAGAGATCAATGAAACCAAGGGCTGCTTTTTGAAAAGATAAAAAAAAAAAAA